>JAKTZE010000004.1:600000-810791 GCA_030578775.1 Sugiyamaella chiloensis
TGCTATTTCCAACACTTGACAATGCACTGATCTTGTCTTTCTCCTTCTGTGCCTTGTCTAGCCTTTCCTGCTCAAGTTGTGCTTTCTCATGTTCCTCTTTCAGTTTGGCTTCGGCCTCCTTATCGCTGTCTCTGTAGACCGCTCTCAGAGCTCGAATACTACCATCCCGGCGTCGGCACTTCGCTTCCTGGCAAGCAAAAATGTACAGGGAACGGTCATAGAATACATTTGGAAGTGGGGCATATATTTGTAATAAAAGAGGCATTACTTGCTTGCAGCTCTTACATTGCACCAGATCTTTAGATGGCTCTACACCTTGAAACCACACTGGTTGGCCACCAATATGGCTATCGATTGCTGTGGAATCACTTGTCAGAGGCTTATCAGCATAACCGAGTGTAACAGACGAAGTTTCAAGCTCTTCCTCATAGTCTGAAAAGTCTGAATCATCCGACATGTTGACGTTGAAAATTTCAGAATCGAAACATGTCAGCCGTACAAAATAAATCCATATGCACGTCTTATCGATAAGCCCGTTTAGGAAACATAGTACGCGAAGGTAATTAAAAGAGGTTTATCATCTACAATAGTTTATTTGTGTCATATTCACACATTAAAGGACGTATCAATCTTCGTCCAAAACAACTTCTCTGACTTCGCCAAACTCATTGGCCTCTTCTATTTCGGCCATGTCCTTCGTTAGTGTACGTTTAGAATATGATTACTTACGCCCTTAATTTCATCATCCCTGACAACTGCTGGAAGTTTTCTACCTTTACTTCTATACTTCCAAATTCGCTTAGCTCTATCATTGGTGGCGAGATCAACTAAGGTATAGTCAATTTTATTCGCCTTCAATATGGTCCCTAGCCTATTAGTGTTGGACAAGACGTGGTAGTCACCAGCGGTTAATGATGTATAGAGAAACACCTCATCTGGAGATGGGAATCTAGACATATCAGGTTGAGTCTTGGCCTCCGGTTTTGTCTCTGGTTTAGCCACTGTGACTGTAGGAATATCTTTTGGTTGTTCCCTTGGTTGTTCCTTTGGCACCACTTTGAGCTTCAAGGATTCTTCCTTGGGTTCTTCCTTGGGTTCTTCCTTAGATTCTTCCTTGGATTCTTCCCTGGGTTCTTCCTTGGGTTCTTCCTTGAGCTGTTTGCTTGCTTCCTTCTCTGCCTGCGTATATGTCTGTGTCTCAGGCTGCCCCTCGGTCTGCTCCTTGGTGTTCTCCTCAGTCTGCTGCTCGATATGCTCCTCTGGTGATTCCTTCGTTGCTTCAGATATTGGTTCTGAAATCACGGTTCTCGTACTTCCAGTGGGTTTGGTGTTATCCTCTAAAACAGACTCTGATTGATCGTTAACAGAATCATGAGATAATCCATCATCAGAGACGTTCCCAGTTACTTCTAAGCGTGATAATTCACTATCTTCACTCGGGCTAGAAGTAGGCTTATGGTCTTCTTTTTTATCTGTAAGATCTTCCACAGCAGTTTCACTAGATTCAGACTCATCATGCTCTTCAACGGACTTCTCGCTTTTGACTTCCTGATATGTGGATAGTTTCTGAATTGGTTCGGTATCCCCGACAGGTATCTCAACTCCGGACTCTGGCTCTTTGCTGGAGCTATGTGGACCCTCAGAAGATCGTTCTGTCACTTTGTCCATCTCGCCATCAACCGATTTCTCCACCGATCTAGGTTCCTCAGCAGACTCTTCTGTTTCTATTGGTTCCTCCCGTGGTACCTTGTCAGTGTCTTTGGCAGAGACGAGTGGTTCTTCGGCAAGTACTTGGGAAGGATCCTGTTCAGCTTCCGCTGACTTCTCCAAATCTTGATTATCAGCAACTTTTGTGCTTTCGGGTACTTCTGATTCATTGAGCTTGAATTTAATATTGTCTTCTGCAAAGTCCGATGTCATATTGGTTGGAGCATCAGCGTCAGATTCAGTATTAGGCACATCATCAGTCACATCTGTGAGATCAATTGTATGCTTAGGTTTGACATCATCCTTTAAATATTCGACAGTTTTACTTGGTTTCTCTTCAAACTCTTCTTCCTTTGTGGAAGGTTCCTCTCTTGGCTTAGAACTGTCTTCTGATGATGCAGCCGAATACGATTTGACTTGTTCAACATCACTTGCTTGTAAATTGTCAGGTTCTTCTACCCCCAGTGATTTCGAGAGATCATTGATCGAATCATTGGATTCCTGTTCAATGAAACCACCTGTAGCATCAGAAGTCTCAGAGCCTATCAATTCTTTCTCGCCAGTTATGGGCTTATCATTATTGGCGCCTACTTCTTCTTTAGTAGTTTCTCCTGACTGGTCAGCAGAGCTACCCGTTGCCACCTTTTGAGGGTCGTCTGCGGACTTTTGATTTCGATCTGTAAAGCTAGAACTATCTTCGTCTTCATCGGTATCCTCTTTAACTTCATCTCTGAGTACTTCAGGATCTTCGGCACCAGTGGCATTACTAGGCGTGCTTATTTGAGACTGGGATTCATTTACAGGTTCAACTGACTCCACTAACTCGACTGGTTCTTTCCTTTCCTCTTCTTTTATACCACTCTCAGATTCCTTGCCAGACAGTTTGTCCTGATCTCCAGTTTCAGATTCCGGCTCTAGCGATGCCCATGATCCCAAGTCATTGACAACACTGATAACTTCAGGGTCTGTATCCTTGATGGGCTCAGAGTTATCCTCTATCTTATCAGATAGCTCCAAAGATTTTACTTTATCGACAATGGAATCAATGGTCATTTGGCTTATCAATCTTTGAACGCGCGATGAAGGTGTGGAAGGATGGACACGCGGCAGGGCAGATTCAGGGGTAATCGAACATCTGCAGGGCGATAAGATATAAAGACAGACAGAAATATTTACAGAGATTTTGGGGCCAGCTTAAAACAAAAAAATCGTAGTATATATATATAACAACAGTCGAAAGAGAAAAGGCTTGTAAATGGAAATCGTGGATTTGGCGAGTCGAGTTGACCTCCTTAGTGCTCGCACAAACTGAATATTGCACCATATCCCTCAGCAAACTTGTCCGCTGGGGCAGAAGTGCGTTCATCCATGAGCAGACGACGCACCTCTTTTGCCTGGTTTAACGTATAGGGCCATTCGACCTTTGTCAAGATAGAGCTTACTATTTCTGTTGGCAGTCTATTAAGGCGCGACTCCGAAGATATGACTTCATCTGACCACCACTTAGCCTGCTGAGGAGGAACTCGGTCAGTAGCTACTACCGAGGTATTCAATGGATCCACAAGGAAAAAGCACAGAATTTTCCTGTGGCCGGGTTTTGTTTTATCCTTCAGTGAGAAAGGAGCAACACAATGCTGGTAATAGTTTGCAAATACAACTACTCGATCCTCCGGTGTGTCAATACTTCCCCTTGATTGCACTAATCTGTCTTCATCTTTGACTCCAAATACTTTCGGCAGCAATCCAAAGTCATCTCCCTGTTGATAATAAGGCTCCCGAACTGATACCCTGAAAGACAATTTGGATTCATCAATATTGTCTGAATCGTAGTAATAAATGGCAGAAGCAACTATATCTTCATTTGGTGTTCCCTCGACATGCCAACTACCACCTTTGTAGTGTGCTTTCTCTGGAGTCAAATGAATATTTGCCAATTTTACAATCACTTGTAATCTACGACCCCTGATATCAAATTCCTCAAACTGTGGAGGTCCGTTCCAGAAAGGGTCGGGTACCTCAAACTCTGGCTCTCCAATAACATTGTATTCTTCATCATAATATTCACTGAAATCAATGTGTGCCAACCCCTTGGTGTCGATTCGAACATATTCATCCGAAATCTGAGCAGACAAGCACAAATTAAACGCAGGGATGATATTCTCAAAAACCCTTCCAATTGTATTGTACAGCTCTGGGAACTCTTTAGGGTGCAGGTTGTTGATATATGAGTCAATTCGAACCTTTCCATCTTTAGAAACATCGAAAATAGTAGGCAGCCATTGGTACTTCTCAGACCAGCCCCAGTTTGGTTCGTTCGATCTCGATGACCATTTCTTTGGTATCATGGTCTTTTTATCAAATTTTCCCACGATACTCGTGCCATTCATGTCATAGAAAGAGTTGACATCGTCCAAACCGATTTTGACACCATCGGCAACAATAGGGGTTATCCCGTACATCAATGGATACAGAGAAGGGTGAACCAAGTCCCATACCTGGTCATCTGAACCAGGGTGCCAATCCCTCTGCAATTCAGGGATACTATCTTCCAGTTCTTTGGCAGCTGACTTGAATTTCTGCTTGGTTTCTTTAGATACCACATTGTGTCCATAATATATATCTTCACATAAAGCTGCCTCGTAGAAGCCTTCGCCAGATTGAGCGATTCTCGAATCCCAAACTTCTAGTTCTTTAAAAATGAACTCAATTGATACCTCAGAAATCCCCTGTTCTCCGAGTTCTTTCTTCCATCGTGCACAGATTTCAGGTTCACGCAACTTCTGCCTCCAATTTGCCTTCTTACGGATTTCGTAGCTTGCAGCCATCAATTCCCTCTCTTTCAAACATAACATGTCTCTGGCTCCTGCTCCATAATCGCTGTGCCAAGGATTAATTTCGAAAGGACTTTTATTAGATTCTTGCGATTCCCCCATTCTTTACACTTCTGGGTTGCAACAAATGACCTCCTTTTATAGTTGTCCGCCAAGAGCTACCCTTCCCTATCCGACCCCTCACTGAAGGAGGAGTTGTGCATGCGACTGCATACGCTCGTATGCAGCAGATCGGCGCGAGATCAACTTTAAACTCTAGTTAAACATGATCGACGTGACAAGTTATTTTGGGATGATAATTGCTTGACAGCAGACCAATTAAAGACCAACTTATAGCCTATTTCAATTGCAATTGCGACGCATGCCAATGGTATATTGGCCAACATTTGGTGATTTATTGATGGAACTTCGCGTCCATGCAGGTCAACGGAAGACAGAAGCTCTCTTTCTTAGGTCCGTGGTAATCAGATTTCGAATAAGTTTCAGATGCTCTACCTTCTTTAGAATAATATCCACTGTAGGTTACTTGCATTACTTGCAGACTAGCTAGCATTACTGGTCTATTCTCTTTGATCTGGTGCTGCACTGGTATTGTCTGCTTGATCCAATGTTTTAAATAGGCCCTGAATTTCATTCATCTTTCTGTCCAGAGTTTTTATCGTCGATTCTATCATCCATATCTCTGATTCTATAGTCCAAATTGCGTTCATTTGATCATCCATATCGTTGAGTTTATATTCCACATTGCCGACTTTTTCCTCTGACGTTGATTTTGTGCTTCATCTCGGGGACCAAAGTGAGTATCTCTTAAACTAAAGCTTTCCTCCATGGTGATGTTTTTTGGATGACGATAAGATCATTGATTCGGTCATGCTGACAAAATGGCTCAAATTAGCAGCTGGCCCTTCTGAGAGATTCCGCTCCATTTATTAGATCACACAGAACCACTAATTTCTATGATGCTTTCATACTCGTCAAGTAGTTCCACCATAGCTGTCAAGACGATGCATTAGTGCATATAGGGTCAGGCTATATGCTTTCTAATGCATGACAGAAACATTTAAGTATTTCGTAAATTGACTATTATGGGCATTTACCAAGCTTACAATTTCCTATCTTTGGATATATCTAAACAGCCTCATATTTTCGGTGCATTTAACTAGCTCTGGTAACTGTGCTATTAAAAGCACCAATATTATCGACTATATCCGCTCACACAAGTCGGGTTAGGTCTCTTGTACCCTACTCTCAATAGGGTTAGGTCTGTGTTCTCCGTACCCTAATTCTGGCTTTATAAGGCTGTACATCCACCAATTACACAAGAAAGGCCGTGTGGTCTAGTAGTATGATACTCGCTTTGGGTAGCAATCCTAATATAATTAGGTGCGAAATCTGCGAGTGGTCCTGGGTTCAATTCCCAGCTCGGCCCCTTCTTTTTTTCTTAGTTGATCATTTGAATGAAATAATTATGAAAAATATATTCACATTTGTTTTTGTTTTATTGGGATAATAAATAAATAAATAATCTGTCAGTTTCAAACACTTGGCCTTTGCTTCTTCTTGTAATCGGCAAAGCTTAGCTTCTTGACCACTGGCTTAGCAGGTAGCGCTGTAGTATGAGATATAGTTGGTGAAGCTCCTTTAGAACTTGAATCTGTTATCGCAGAAGGCGTCGAGACTAAAGTAGCTGTCGTTGTTGCTGTTTCTGAAACCTGTTGGGCTGGCACAGTATCAGTGGGAATAATCCCTACTGTTGTAGTAGAAGCAGCTGCTAAAATTCTAGGGGTATAAGAGTCAACTTCTGAGAAAGTTTTGCCCTCACCAATTGAAACGATTGGTGACTTTGCCAAAGGTTTCGGGGAAGCATCATATTGCTGCTTGGCAGTAATGTATTTGGCCAATCGCTTCTGATGCAGACCCAAGCTGTGATGTTGTCCAAAATTATACACAGCGGCTGGAGTTGTATCACTTCTCAATTTCTTGATAGCAACGGGATCTGTTTGAACCATCACACCGATCTGGCTGATATCAGTAATAGGAGAGCTACCTCCAGTCGAATCTCCTCCCGACCCATCAACTGAGTCATCAGAGTAGGCGGCCAGTTTTGGTAAGCCTCTTTTCCGTTTATTTGCCGATTCACGTTCCAATTTCTCTATTAATGACATTGCACCTTGTAACTTTCGTTCTTCCCTGGCAGAGTAAAGAGATGATTGACTACCATTCATATCAGATAAAGGGCCATATGTATCCATATCCTTCCGAGATGACGATGACGATGATGATGATGCAGCATTAATTGCTGTTGACCGGGTGTTCCGTTGTGGGGCACCATCAGCTTGTAACATTCTTACAAACAGGCAATCTGACGATGAGTTGCATGCACATTCAATCCCTCTTTGCTGCATCATAGAACTCGACCTGGCAAGAAACTGCCGTTCGTCTTTTGTCAAGTCATCAACATCCTCACCATTAATGATTCGATGTACCGGATGTTGTGGATCCCATTCCCAACCAACTGTCAACTCAGTTCCAGTCTTGATTTGCTCCAAAGCAAATACTGCAAAATGGATCTCGCTATTCTTGACGACAATGGTGCTGAGCTTGACATTAGGTTTACAACTGTTTCGGATAAACAAAGTCTCCGAACCCACTCGACGAGCATCGATAGCAAGCTCAAGCCTAGGTACAAAAAGAACACCAGGCTTTGGACATCCGTACAGACGGTATTGGTTAACAAGGTTTCGCTTGTATTCATCTCGAAACACCACTTCACCCATATATTCGGCAACAAGTCTATCACGTTGAATTGAATGGTCTAAAAACAACCCAAATTTGGCAAACCCTTGGAATTTATTCTTAGGCTGATCGGATGTCAGTTTAACAGAAACTTTGCAGGGTTTGATATGTGAAAACTCTTGGGCAGACAGAAACGAGCAGGAATCGTCGTCAAGATCTAGATTTGGAATGTCATCCATATACTGCTTGACCTTTGGCGAATCGATCCGACAAGCAGAAATATTTACATAGCGAGACTTGAACGAAGTTGCAAGCGAGAAGTTTTCAAAAATGTCAATATCCATCTCTTCTCCACCTGCAGCATCTTTGCCATTCGCAGTTTCAGACCCGTTTGTATCATTACTAGATGTCTTGTCGCTAACAGTCATCCGTCGCCGTTTACCACCACTTGCTGCACCTGCTTGACGTTTTCCAGGGCCCTCTGGTTTACCAATTGCATCATTAGTATCAGTTGGTTTGGCATTGATGTTAGACAACGAGTCATCTGCCGCAGACAAGTCTGGAGAGCTATTTCCCGGCCTCGGACTACTAGCCCGCGTACTATTGCCAGATCTCGAATCAGATTTACCATTGCCATTTGCCCTCGCCTTTGTAGTTCTTGGCTTGCGCCTTTTAACCACCGCGCTCTGGTGACGTCGTGTCTGAAGATCAATAGCGGCTTGTACATCCACCTTACGGTCTCCACATCGATCACACAAGTACACTTCCGGTACTTCATCGTCGTCAGCGATATTGACACATTGAGCATGCTGCCATGCATTGCAATTTTCACATTGAATAGTGAATCCATCGTCATCATCAAACCCGCAAATACAGCGAATGATTCCAGCATCTATGGGGTATTCTTCAAAAGTTACTGTACGACTGAGTTTTGGCTTTCGTTTTGGTTGAACCTTTTGCTTGTCTTCCGGCGCTTCTGTATGTTCAGAACCTCCATTTTCTGCCGATTTCACGATGGGCTTGTTGAGATCTATGCTCTCACCTTCAGTTTCGGGTTCAGTTGATTCAGACTCCGTTGCCTGGACATTTGATTCGTGCGTCTGAGAACCAGTTGAATCGACTAGCATGGGTTCAGCTTGCCCTTGCGATGCTTTATCATCTTGTGCCTCTTCAATTTTATCGACACTATTCGCAAGGTTATGCTCTTGGTGAGAATCTTCCAAATGTTCAGATTCCTCCCTAACAGGCTCAAGTTCAACTGGCTCTTGGTCTTCAGATTGCTCAAGCTGCTCAGTTTCAGTTATCTTAGACTTAGAAGCCTGACCAGGTATGTTTTTATTTAGTACCGGCTCGGTTAGTTCAGGTTGTTGGTCTTCCTGCTTGTCCTGTTTGTCCTGTTTGTCTGGTTCATCTTGTTTGTCTTGTTTGTCTTGTTCAGCCTCAACTGGCTCTTCCAACCTTCTGGCCTCCTCACGATTAGGATTGCTATCAACAGGCTCTGAAATAGCTTCATTTCCTTGTGTAACGCTTTCAACATGTTGAGATTCAGCTTGCTCAGAATTAACATGCTGATGTACTGGTTCTATCACCAACTCTGGTTGTGGCTCTGACTCCGACTTTGCTACTAAAGTCAGTGGATTTGTCCTTAGTTCTTCCTTGGGATCCTGCCCTGCAAGGGCAGCATTGTCGTCAGACTTTTCAGGTGATTCAGAGCTGACAGACTTTTCGGGTTCATTGACAGAAGGCACCACAGATCTCACGGATGATCCAGACAACTCATTTACAGGTTGATCAACATCCTTAGTTGATTCGTCAAAACTTTTGACCCCTAAAGTGCCATCTGTCAAGCTGGACACATCAGATTTGCTTGAGGTCTGCTCAGACGTCTCGACTGATAATGAAACTTTGGCGTCCACTTCACTCATCACGCTAATCAACTAAGCTAAAATCATGCGAGAAGAGTTATACGCGTGCCCAAAGCACAATATATTAGATCACAAAAAGGAATAGCTTAAAAAGGTGCGATAACCTTGCCAAAATATCAAGCTTTCTGATAATTTGTACTCTGTTCGGTCCTAATAATGTGTGTGACAAGAATCGAAGGCGCCAACAAGAATATGTCTATATGCGGTGGTGGGAAATGGGTTTGGCGCAAAATTGAAACAAAATGTGCGGCTCGGACAACAAGAAGGGGTACGGGTAATTCCTGGATCAGTTGGTGGAAACCTCTTAAGCCTCACGGATCCTGTGAAACGAACTTCACCACAAAATGGTAAGTAAATGCAAGGTGGAGGGGGAAAGGACTCAAGGAAGCTTATGGCAACGCCCGTTACAGACCATTTGCAAGTATCTTTGCCAGGTATTGTTCCTGGCGACTGGTTATTATACCTATGTTGAAATATAGCTGTTGGCTCACCCCCCTTGACTGATTACATTATCGTTTTCACATGTCGATGGCTAACATTAGGCTCACCGTCTGCTGGCACAAGTCGTCATCACCGGGTCTCAGGTGTTTGGCAGAGCATTTATGGAGGCATATAAACAGGCTTCCAAAGCATCCGTTCAAGCAACGGCCAATAGCGCAGCTCGACAACGGGCTGGCGGTGTAGAGCTTGATGAAGCTCTTAAAATTCTTGATCTCGATGTGAGCGGGCTTTCGAAAGACTCCATCCAAAAGAAGTATGATTACCTTTTCGGTGTCAACTCAAAAGAGAAGGGAGGAAGTTTCTATCTACAGAGTAAAGTGTATCGGGCTATGGAAAGGTTACATGTGGAGCTAGAAGAGAAAGCAGCTGAAAAGGCATCGAAATCCGCGGCACCACCGCCCTCATGATATTGTAAATATGTAAATAACAATCTGGACTCGTATATATTATTTGGCGTACTTCCGACCGTTTATGTTTTAACCTAACAATTGGTTTAAATGTAGTTGTGCGTGTTGTATAGTAGCCCTATCAAGACATTATCAATGAGTAACTGTCCATGACGAGTTTAAAACTGATTATCTTTAAACAAATCACAAATCTCAAAGATAATCTTGAGTGCTCGAATACTGGACGAACTCAGTGAGTATGGGAAATTAGATCTCTCAATTTAACTGGAATCAGTCCCCAGTTAATGCTTAGTCCAGTGACTGACATAACAGTGGGTAAATAACAGTGGTAAATTTCAGAATCAATCCTGAGACAACAAATGTATATAAAGCGAGCAGAAATTGAAACGAGCTCGAATTAGTTGTACAAGATGATACAACTTGGTTAAAGGTATAATTGTCAATTCAAGTACATATATATCTTGTTATTTCTTTGATATGACATGAGCAGTTAGAGTATGGATCCCCCTGACAAGTACAGATTGCAGCCGTGCCAGGGGGATCAACTGAACTGTGAAACGAATCTCTAATTCTCTATCACGATCTCTACAACTACTGAAGAATATTATTTTTTCATTATTTTTTTTTTCAAAATCGACTAATTTATCTACAACAATCAATGTTAACGATGTATCATCTATGCTATCTGGCAACTGCCTTGAGGATCAAGTCCTTTCCTTTTTCGAGCTGCTGCTTGGTACCACGCATTGATATGAGTCCCGAGGCATCTCGAGGAATAACAATTGTGCACCCGGAACTGGTTCGAATAGAGTTTATTCGTGCTCCTTGTGGTCCAATAATTGAACCATACTTGGATGAATCAGCAAACCACAAATATCCAGTACTGTCGTGAGTCTGGAGATTTGTTAGTGCATTGTCAATATCTTGCTTGGCTTTCTTGACCATGGCTTCATCTCCTCGCAATCTCCAAGTTATGTCTCCAGTGACAGAACTATCAGCAGTAGCATCGCCATCAGCAATCACTGTGAATTTGTACTTTAACGCACCAGAATTATCGTTCTCTGGTGAGCTGGCATCTCCAAATGCATCCGAAGGAGCTGCAGCAATAGAAGAAGTCTTTGGCACAGAGCCCTTCGCAAAATCCACTCGTACATTGTATTCAGTACTAATCAATTTGGCAAATGCACCATTATTAGATAGCTCTGCATGGTATTTCTTTGCAACAGGAACATCGACTCTAAATGACTCCTGAGTAAGTTCTGCAATTCGGGTGGTGGCTTTTTCAACTTCTTCAGGCTTGGTTCCAGTGACCTGGATGCTATCATCAACGGTTCCATCAGCCTTTTTGGCACCTTTTCGAGGGATACTTATAGTGACATTAAACAAAGTTTCAATCTCACGCTTGACAATACCACCGGGTCCAATCAAAGAACCATGGGCATCTGGCCGAACAGACACAGACTTGGTAATATGACTCTCCCTTTCGTGAACAATATCATTGATCTGCTTGATAATCTTGTTTACAACCTTTCGGTTACCGAAAACCTTGATGGTAGAACTCTTGCTATCAGCAGGAGGGATTTGCAGAGCTCTTGAATTCGGTGCTTCAGAGTCAGCACCAGCATTGCTGATGATTTCTCTACGAGTAGCACCTCCAGGTCCGATAAGAGCACCATGATGCTTGGGATCAACAGTTATTTCCTGTTCAATAGTATCGGCAACCTCCTGAACAATAGCCTGTATTTTCTCAATTGCCTGCTTGACACCAGTTTTGGTACCAACCACTTCAATTGGCACTAGCTTATTATCATCCTTGGCGTTCGAGGCTTTCTTATTATTACCATCTTTGCTGTCAGCCTTGTCAGCCTTGTCAGCCTTATCGTTATCAAGGACATCAATACGAGTATCAGTAGACTCCTTGATCTCATTGATGTATTCTCCTTGTCGGCCAATAATTCGTGAAAGTGAATTAGCTGGTACATTTATAGTTTGACTGTGACGATGATCAACCATATAATTCACAAGATCGATGAACTCCTCTTTAGTCTTGGCAACACCCTTAGATGGTCCTTTCACTAAGATCTGATCTTTGCCGATTTCAGCCTCCTCATCGGCTCGGGGAAATTTGATATGGACATCATACTTGTCCATTAATCGTTTTACGAACTTTCCTCCCTGGCCAATAAGACTAGCATGGTGCTCATTAGGAATATTAAGCTTGATTGTAGTCTCATCTGCAAGCTTTTTACCAAGAGAGATGATTTTGGATTTAGCCTCCTCAGCATTTCTTTTAATGCCCTTGATGACACCCGTACCTTCATCGTCAATATCAATCTTAACAGCGTATTCATCAATAAACTTTTGGAGGTTAGCACCCTGGCGGCCAATGAGCTTGTTGATATGCTCAACAGGGAATGTAAAATTGGTTGTGTAGCTGCTGAGGATCTCGTGGTTCTTGGACTCTTCAATGACCTCAAGAATGTCCTTCTCCACACGAGCAACTTCGGACTTCAAACCTCGAATATACACACTGTCCTTTGCAGGAGTCTCACCATCTTCACCTACTCCAAGGTTTACCAAGACAAATGGCTCACTGTCTTGACCACCCTTAAGGATAGCATTCAAAGTAGTGCCATTTGGACCTGAGATGAATTTGTGAGACTCCTTTGGGATTGTCAAAACTTTTGTAGTGATATCCTTCTGCTTGGAGCGAATTTCGTCAAAGCTCTTGGAAATATCACCAAGCAAAGCCTGGATTTCGTCAGCTCCAGGTGCAAAATCTTCTTCATCATTGGCAGTAGCAGCGTACACCAAAACTATATCTCTTGTGGCAGCAGGGATGGCTGTCTTATCGGCAGTGAGCACCACCTCAACACCCTTAGACTGCTTAATATCCTTGGCAGCCTTGGACACGTGCGAGAAAAAGAATGGATCAATATCTTCAACCACTAGTATGGTTTCAGGCCCAAAACTATTGACAAGGCTCACAACACTCTTTTTCGTTTCCGTGATCTTGGAAGATTCAGTACCAACAAACTCATAAGTCACAGACGACAAATCAGGAGCATATAGCTCAGTGAGAGTTGGAACAGAAATTGACACTCCAAACTCTTGTTCAAGTTTAGTTAGACGACCAGTGCCAGAAAAGAACCTCGTCAAGTTTCGAGCGTGTGGAATACTCTTACCATGGGCTTTGGAAATGTCGAGAGCCAAAACAGCCAATGATTTAACATGGCTTTCAAGTTGCGCTTTGGCATCCTTTATTTTGGATGCAGGACCATAAAGGTCTACAGAAGATGTGTCGAGATTGACAGTAGCAGTGACACCAGCCTTTTCAAAAATGAACTGTGGAGAGACAAACTTGAGTTTTGTAGCGGGGACTGGCTCACTTGCGGTGGTGTAAGTAGTAGCAGCAGATATTGCAAAGGTTTCAATCTGAGTACGAATCTCTTGGACAGCTAGACGCTCTCCAGAAATAACAATCGGGCCAGTCTGTCCAGAAGGAGGAACCACAATCTTAAGATTGGCTTCCTTATCCTTGGATTCAATCCACTGGTCCGCATTGGCAGCCACAAATGGATACAATTTAGGATCAACAGTCGACAGCTTGGAAGAAACAAACTTGATTCTCGTACTGACAATTTCAAAGATCTCTTTCTCAGCAAGAGCAATTCCCTGCTTGTCACCTTCGATAGTAATATCAATAGTTGCGTCTTCATCATCTGACGAGGCCTTCTTGGCCAAATCAATGTTGGTACCCGTCTTTTCGATGATAGGACGCAGAGTAGAGCCCTTGGGTCCAATAATAGCAGACCTCACAGATGCAGGCACCTGGATAGTTTTTTTAGATTTGACTGACAATTCTCGAAGCAATTCTCGCTTGGCCCGATCGACTTTTTCAGGTAAACCCTTGATAATAAATGTTGTACCAGCCGCTTTGGAGGTTGAACTGTCAATAGAGGTGCCAGTAAGCTTCTTAACTCGGGCTAAAGCTTCTGAAAGGCCCTGTCGTGCATTGGCAATCTGTTGATCCAATGGTAGATTAAAAGATGAAGTCACAGAACTGGACCTGGCGGCCGAAGCCTGAGGACTAGGAGACTTGACCCAACCGGCCCTCGAAGCTCCATTAGAGCTACCAGAGTTACCAGAGTTACCAGCAGACTCCGAAGATGCAGAACCAACACCAGAAACCCCAATTGAAGGGCCCAGAGTTGGAAATGCCTCTTCAGACTTCATGTCGAATCTACTAGTTCCATTGGTCTTCTTGGATACTTTTTCTAGCCCATCAACTCCGTTAGCTTGGTCTTGGCCATGCTTTTCCATGAGCTCTTGCGCCAAAGAGTCCGACATCTAATCCGGTTAGCCCAATCAATATCTTTTTGCAATTGTATTCAATTTTCACATACCTGAAGATCACGATCGACACAAAGTGATAATTCACTCGTAAACTTAGTGTGATGTTCGAAGTATGAGTGCCACGCTGTCCAGAAAGCCTAACCCGGGTCTGCCAATATGCAGTTGGCGGGGTGCGTGCGTGCATGAGAGCGCCAAGTCAGGCGACGACGAAGGCCACACTCTCCACAGGGGATGAGTGGAGTGGATAGAGCATTAAATCAGCGGTCTATTTAACGGCGTATTTGAAATTGTCTGAAACCGATTTTTATTTTCACATTTCGTTTTCTTTTGACTTGTGACTTTTGTTGAGGTCAGTTTGGCCCCGCCGGTGAAGTGGGTGCACAACCAGATTAGACCAGATCGTACGGCTATTTTAGACTCCCGTATTTGGCAAGTCCCACACCACCACAAAAGCTAATACAAAAGGCATTAAAATAAATACCAAGTGATTCTATGATTTCGTAGCAGCATCTAAATAATCATGCTTATGGAGAAATATGTATTTATATATACATTATGTTTGTGTGGCTTCAAGTATTCGGGGCTGGTTGTTTGATTAGACCAACTCTCGGAGTATCTCTCTCACCACAAAAGCAGCCGTGCGATCATCAAGTGGGTCGGAATATTGCACTATTTCGAGTGGGTCCGGCGCGAAGAAGAAGCCAGAAAAAAGGCAGACAAAAAGGCAGGAAACTATAGACAAATAGATCACACTGAAAAGAATGCCACTATACTATAAATTAACAAAGTATATTCACTAGAAAGGAATTATTTCGTAAAGCAGAAAACTCACCTACCATTAATAGCCTCAATTTAAGGGCTGTGCACGACACCGCAGCCACCATCGGCCATACCCACGTAAAGGCGCCCCGATCAAACCAGGACAGGTTAGGGTAGGGCTTTTCAGAATTTTAATTAGGGCAGACATGCAAGTAACAGAAAAAGCATGAGAAAAAAACACGTCACACTGGGTCTCCGCGGCTTTTCATATTAGGATCCGGTGGTGAAATTTGAACTCTTCAACTTACGCCTAGAAAGAAGCATCAGTAGTTTGCCGACGAAGCATAAGCCAACAAAATGCAAATCTTTGTCAAAACCTTGACCGGTAAGACTATCACCCTTGAGGTGGAGTCTTCTGACACTATTGACAACGTCAAGTCCAAGATCCAGGACAAGGAGGGAATTCCCCCAGACCAACAGCGATTGATCTTCGCTGGTAAGCAGCTCGAGGATGGCCGAACTCTGTCTGATTACAACATTCAGAAGGAGTCTACCCTCCATCTTGTGCTTCGACTCCGAGGTGGTGCCAAGAAGAGAAAGAAGAAGGTCTACACCACCCCCAAGAAGATCCGACACAAGCGAAAGAAGGTCAAGCTCGCTGTGCTTTCTTACTACCAGGTCGACGAGGATGGAACTGTCAAGCGATTGCGACGAGAGTGCCCCAAGTGTGGTCCAAGTGTCTTCATGGCTCACATGAAGGACAAGACCACCAAGACCGAGCGACAGTACTGTGGAAAGTGCCACACTACTTATGTTTTGTCTAAATAATCTGTCTAGATTAGGTTTTCAAATCAAGCTAGTTGAATCTTCATTAAAATATCATTGTAGAATTGTTGTATTTTGGTTTAGATCTGCACTTGGCAAGGTTGTGGCAAATTATTTCATTTGTCATGTCCATTATATAAGCTTACGGGTTGAGAATTGAGTAATTATAACAGCTGAATTTCACTGACAGCCGTATGACAAGTTATGAAAGAGTCTGTTAGGATTTAACAAAGTTATTCGCTGATCCAAGGGCTGATCTAAGGGTTGATCTAAGAGTTGATCCAAGTGATATAAAGGTCAACTAAAGTCAATGAGTTGATAAAATTTGACGAGTCAATGAACTTCAACAAAAATAATATCAACAAGTCAATCAACAGTCAAAGAACTTCAACAGTAACTCAACGTCCTAATCAAGTTAATTGGCAAAAGCACTGTCAACTTGAATCTCACACCAACTCGATTGATTCTCTACAACTCATCTACACCACTCCCTAATTCGAATTATTTCATTCATGCCAATAAATATCTAGAGCTTCCTTTTATATCTACAAAGCATCCCGGAAAACTCCATCCTGGACCTTTTGAGCCACCTTGCTCAGAACACTCTCAAAGCCAGCTCGGCCAAGAGCAGCATTGTGATCAAATCTATCCACAGTCCAATCCTCTATTTTGTTACACAGACGTCGGAATGATGCATACGCTGTGATTTGTGCTTCTTGAGTGAAAACCGTACTAGCATTAGGATTCGCAGGATCCGGCTTGTACTGAACAGTCTCATAGACCGACAATAACTTGCACATAGTCAAGTTGACTGACCGAAGCGTCAATGTTCGAGTTCTTAGATCCACCTCAGACACCTCTCGAACATATGATACATTGGAACCTCCCACTATCGCTAAAACCCACGAAGGGATGGCCTGTTTACATGTGATGAGACGCTCGGTTCGCAAGATTCCCTCGCTAGACACTTCGCGTCGCAAAACATCCACACCAATTACATGGGCTGACATTTCATTGGGATACTTCTTCCAATTGGCAGCAGATACTTGTTCCCAGTCATAAGAGAAAAAATGCTCTGAAGAAAAGATTTTCATGATGAAGTTGGTACACGTCAAAATTTTATTTTTATTTGGCACACGAGTGTTGTTGTTGTTGAGGTAACTTTTTAAGTGCAAGTCAAACGTGAATTAAACCAAATAAAAAAATAAAATAATAATAAAAATAAAAATAAAACCCAAACTTGGTTTTTATGGTTCTATGACTCTATAAATATCCAAATGCAAAGATAAGACTTTCGAAGGTTGCGATAGTTGATATTTAAGTAGTTGTACTCCGCAAGGTCCCGCCAGGGTTGGGGAGGTGCAAAACTGCTCTAACTGCATGGGTCCCGGCACCGGGCGTACCGATGGCACGCGATCATCTCATGCCGTAATCCCCCGAGGTGTATATTAGTTTGCCACGGCTGACTCAAGTAGCTCAGTCGGCATTCAAACGGACCGACCTTGGTGGCTGTAAATAAATGGCAGGTTCCACTGAGGTGCCACTGATTGACAAGCATAGAACATGGTGGAATTGCTGGCCGATGGTGAAGTATTTTCTTTTTTATTGCAAACACATGAAAAGCCATTATGTTGTTGATTTTATTGCTGGGCGGGTGCTAGTAGACATGTACGAAGATTCACCAGCAATTGCCATCACAGAATGGATCGGCATATTTTAGTGCCCTATTAGGTTAATGACAGAACAATTAGGTAAACAATTAATAGCTAGCCAGGTATTTGCATCTAATAATTAGCAAATATACAAGATAAGTTATTTGAGTTTGATGTGTTGCTTAATCATGTTGCGTCGTTCTGATTAATGTCTAGTTGTTCAGCATCCAAGCGTGATCCACAGTCTTTGGTAGAACTCTAAGATTATCTGTATTTCGAACTAGATAAAGACTACGAAAAGAACATACAGAAGAGAACCACTACAATCCACTCAATCATGTTAAATTATGTAATGAGATTTGATAATTGTATAAATTATATAATAATGTTAATCAGATTGTCAACTTAAAATGCGATTTCTGTTCCATCATAGCTGTAGAACTTCCCGGAGTCGGCAACT
This sequence comes from Sugiyamaella chiloensis, assembly GCA_030578775.1. Taxonomy (NCBI): domain Eukaryota; kingdom Fungi; phylum Ascomycota; class Dipodascomycetes; order Dipodascales; family Trichomonascaceae; genus Sugiyamaella; species Sugiyamaella chiloensis. The sequence continues at coordinate 618,160 of JAKTZE010000004.1, forward strand.
GTAAGGCCATGGATGACCTTGAGCTGAAGATCAGCGCTTTCATCAGGAGTAATAGCAACACTATAAAGTTGTTTTCCAATCTCTGGGTTTACCTTATTGAATTCAGCCACTCCTTTGGTGCCCATATCAGACATAACAACACCAGGGTGCAAAGCGATAACTGTGAACTTATCATCAGCAAGTTCAGCACTGAGAGCCTTTGCAATAAAATTAATTGATGCTTTGGATTGCCCGTACGGCACTGCTGGGATAGGAACATAGGCACCTATAGAACCTGCAATACTAGAAATATATGCAACCTTCTTAATAGATCCCTTGGCTAATAATGGGTACAATGCCTGTGTCAACATAATAGGGCCAAGAACATTGATCTCATATTGACTTTTCCATACATCAAGGGGTGTCTTCAATACAGATCCTTGATTTTCAGTAACAACACCAGCGTTGGCAATGAAAACATCGATCTTGTCAACGATCTTGGCAGTTTGAGCAGCAGCAGATGCCCCGTCTCCCTCCTTGGCGGCGTCATATGTAACAGCATGAACATTGGAATGACTTTTCAAAAATTCACCAAGTTGTTCAGATTTACCAACATCTCGAGCCGTGACGATAACAGTGTTTGATTTATCCTCAGATAATGCCTTGGCAAATGCGAAACCGATTCCTCGGTTACCACCAGAAATAAAGTAGACAGCCATTATTGAAACAAGTATTTAGATTGAAAAGCACGAAGTGGTTTGTTATTTGATTTAATGTTGTTTTGTAATTAAAATACAGGACCCGTTCCAAACACCCATATTTATAGTTTTTCTACTTTCTTGGTTGGTTCCTTCGGGCAATTTCGTACTTCGGGTTGATTACTGATGAGGCTTTGCTATCTCCGCGCAGTTAAACCTTAATCAGAGATGCCTCCCCTGAGCTTACAAATTTCCTCGCCCACACTCACAAGCCCGGATTACCTCAGCAAACTATAACAAGTTGACCGTGAAAGTATATCTTTCTTTGTAATCACATATATACATATATATGCACTGAATATTGTTAGTCCGTTTTCTAACGCAATCTAATTATGTTGAAATCAGTGAATCACCACATTCCGGAGCGTTCTAAACACGACATGCTATTATGTGCCAAATATGCATAGGGTGTTTCTGTAATGGGATAATAGATTATTAATAGCAATGACTAGAAATCCATACAATGTTTACTAGCCAGTCAGTGACCTCTGAACTTGCCCTATACGCTCTCAACGATTTTCAATGAGAAGCCACCATACAGTAACTGCTTGGCATTTTGTTTTATATGATCATGTATTTTTGCCTATCAAGGTCTATATAAATTAAGTTATAACCGTCAACATACTATGCAAATAGTTTTCGATGTTTCTTGCCAAGACGCGAATGTGTTTCAGGTCTTCTTTGAATGACTATTTCTTTCTCAAGTCTATAACACCCACAAATTGTTCCATGGGCGGGGGTCTATCTGTTAGTAGATGCCACTCGAACCTCCAACCAAACTACTTACTTTGATTTATTGAGCTTGGCATTTTTAGATTCTGATAGAGGGCCTGAACTGGCGGTGTGCCATCGCACTATGTTTAATTTTGTGCCCTGCTTTGGTGGTTGAGACATGATATGAAGATGATAACGCGAAGAACGCGCTTGCGCATTATCTCCGATATTAATTAAATCCCAAAAGGGTTAGTTCAAATCTCGCATAGGCATAGATCGGTGTAACCCCAACATTGATGCAAGCTAATGTACCTGACTTGTATAAAATAGACCCAGAAAATATATAAGCAAGGTATCTATATGAAACTAGTCTTGGATTAGTTTATTAATGGGCCCTTTATTTGATGCCTGGTCTCAACACCTCTCACATACTACATCTACTTGCCTCAGTGTATCTGATTTCCGCCTGTCTCCACACCCCTTGCCGCATCCCACCCTACCATACCATATCGTGCCATCATCTCAGCGGAACGGATAGTCTGGCCTTGGGGCGTCCATAACCAATTGGAATGGTCGCAACGAAATCCATCGTTTCAAGATATCTATTTCAGATTCTTCAAGGCTGTAATGACTCCGATTGCCAGCAGCCGTTCTGTTGCGAGAATTACAAAGCTACCTTTCATGGCCGGCTGGTGACCCCCCAAGCTGCCAAATCTTTGGCTTGTCATCTTGCCAGTCTAAAAGGCATCAAGGGCTTGTGCTTGTCTCTTCAGGGTGACGAATTGGATCCAGAAATATCATCTTTTTTGAATCAAGATTACCCTTTCAATTCATCTATTCTTGGTGACAATACCGAATCGAAAGTGATCAATGAACCAAAATCATCTAACCAGTCTAAACAAACAAAATTAATGTCACAAGCTTTGCAATCTTCACCAGTGAAAAGAATTTCCCAGTCACAGCAATCTCTTGCAGTGTTATCAAAGATTGTTGAAGATGGGCTCCACTCCAATCCTAGTCTTCCGTTAGCTATAACGACGTCAACAGCGATGCACACTTGGCCTATATCTCACAATGATGTTAGCTACATCTGGAAAAGAATGTCTACGACGTATCCGCAGAACTCAGAAAAACTCAGAAAACTTACCGATTGCCTTGTGAATAATCAAGAACTAGACGAAGAATCCGCAAGCTTGCTCGATGACCTAGATTTTTGTTTATCTCTGTGCACTTATAGTGGTCGAGGAAGCCTGGTCAAAGTACTTTTTCATCTCATTAGTCTATATGCATTTCATCCGAGTCACAAAGACCGCGCTATAGTGTCAAAATTGTTATTTGATGCAATAACATTCTATGGATTTGAAACTTCAAGTCGCAATTCAGGAGTAGATCATATTTTGTTTCAAGGACCGTCTGTCTATTTACTACGAGATCCAAGTGCATTTGAGCTTTTGGAGACTAGTGTTGATCTGCGACGCATTTCAAATAGTTGTTTATTGCGAATCAGCTCTTCAGTATCCCCCATATCAACTGTGTTTGGTGTTGGTCCAAATACTTGGAGACCTCGGGATCTATCCCGCAGGTATCACGATATTCCACAAAAATGGATATCACAAGATAACTATGACCAAGTCGTGGATAAATTCTACGTCGATTTATTCAACTTATATCCGGCTGGTAACCAATCGTCTATACTTGAATTTCTTGCTGGTTTTGAAGATTCTGAGCAAGTTAGAATATTCCGTCTTGGCTGTCTTCGTACCATGGATTTAATACTGAGACGCCTCCGACTCGGAGAATGCTGCATGATGTCCATTTCTCATATGATTTACGAGCACGGTATTCCCAGTATTTCTAGTATGCGTGGCAGATATCCATGGAATTCCAATTACTTTGTCCTCGAGGTAGATCGATCCCTGTTTTTGGACTCTGCATTTAAATGTATCCAAAGTGTTCTATTGACTAGTCCTGATGTCATAATGCGCCCGCTACAGGTCAAATTTATGAATACAGATTTTGCATATGACCAAGGAGGTGTACAGCAAGAGTTTTTCCAGATATTTGGCCATGAAATGCTCTCTTCAGGCTTCTTGCATTATAAGCCTGACTCGAGGCTCTGTTGGTTCAATCCAGGATATGCTGGCTCTACAAGGGATATTGAACTATTTGGCATTTTGTTTGGACTTGCTATCTATAATTGCTGCTTGGTGGATGTTCGGCTTCCAACGATACTTTATAAATTAATAATTGCAGCCGATTCCAAGTCAAGACGTGATATTTTCACCTTCTCGGATTATATTGAACTTCTGCCCGAATCGGCTTCCGCATTAATCAAGTTGTTGGCTGGTCGCGCTGATGTCTCTGATTTGGAACTGGAGTTTAAATATGGGTTCAATGATCATAAGGGAAGGTATATATTAATGAGGCTCCCTTCGTATGATTCTCTAGGGCCGTCTGTTAACTCTGACAATCTTAGTCTGTATGTTCATGAATATATGTTATGTGAACTTTATGACTCTGTCAGGCCGTCTATTGAATCATTCATTAAAGGAGTCCGTTCGGTCATCAGTGAACAATTACTGTCACTGATAGTGTCTCCTTCCTGCTTCCGGACTATGGTGGAAGGTACAGATCACATCGCTGTTGATCAATTGGAAAAATTCACTAATTATGCTGATGGATATCGAGATTCGTCCCCTACCATTACCTTGTTTTGGTCTGTAGTTAAATCTTTTGACCAAGAGCAACTTCGGCAATTTCTGGAATTTGTTAGCGGTTCTCCGAGGATTCCAGTTGGAGGATTAAAGCTCTTGGAATTTACTATTCAACGTAATGGCCCTGACTCAAACCGTCTTCCAACTGCATCTGTCTGTTTCTGTCGTCTACTATTGCCTCAATACAAAACTAAGGCTAAGATGAAAACGCTTCTACTAAGGGCAATCATGCATTCAAAAGGATTTGGCCTTACCTAGTGTTCATCTACTCAAGTGTTGTAATTGCTTTTCATTTTTCATTACTTTACGTTCAGCGTCCCATAAATTAACAGTATAATAAATAAGAGTTACATAACTTATTTCACAAGTACCGTATTACGTCTTGCCATATGGCTGCCACTGAACTACAATAGGCTCGTTCTCAATACCAGTAGCGGTACTACCGGGCGTTGAAGAAGGTGGAGGAGCCGGACCATAAGTTGGGCCAACAGGAGGCGGCAGCCCCTGGGGCATATCGCCCATCTGAACAAAACTGTCCGTGTTCAAGGGGATCATCTTGAACCTCTTTTGAGCAGGCATGAGTCTCCATTTCGTATACTCCCCTAGCATAGGAGCAACTGGTGATGGCGGCGGTGGCCCACCTGCAGGAATCACATTTTCAGATGCTGACCTCTTTCGCTTGACATATGACCTTCTTGGTTTCTTGACAGGTCTGCCCCCAGTCTCCATGACAGGACTGTGATGACTATTTGGATCAATTATACGACTTGGAGGTGCTCGAGCAGCAGGCGTGAAATAAGTCCCAGAACTAGAACTAGCTCGTGTATCCATCATGATGGGCTGATGTTGTGGCATTGGTCCATAGCTAGATCCAGACTGGAAGTTGGGACCATAGGGAGGAAATATGCTAGCGTTCGTAGCTGGTTCACGAGAAATAGCTGGAATATCTTGTCTTTGTGAATTCTCTTGACTTCTCTGATCCGGCTGTGGAAGTTCTTGTGAACTGGCCATGGCGGAATCTCTTGCAAGTAACTCATCCTTTCCAATGCCAACAATCTCTCTCCAAGACATTCGTCTATCTGACGACACAGTTGGCTGCTCACTCGCAGGGTTCATACTTATAAAATTAATAGGTTCAGACTTGCGATGATAGCTCTTTGGCTTCTCATACTCGTTACTGAGAGTGGGCGAGATGGCACTTGTGCGTCTTCCCGGTGACGGAGGTGACAGAACAACTGGCATAGTAAGAGGGATAGTATTCTCTCGAACCATAATGGGACCCTCTTGTTTTCTCTTTCGAGGACGACTTGAGGTTCTCTGAATAGTATTGCAAGGTGGTAAAACCGTTACTGCAATAGGGGTATTATTATCGCGCGGGGAGCTCTTCACTGGACCATCTGCCAAATAATAACTGCTCGTCATACTACGCTGACTAGGTATATCAGTCTTAGTAGGGGCCAATGTTGGTACGCCAGTTGATGTTCGACGGTCATTTATAGCCCGGAAGCTATTGCTCGGCCTCTGGAAATCTTGACTCAGACGCCTTGACTCATCTTGACTTGTAGCAACAAGGGATGGTCGAACTCCGGCTAATGAAACAGAGGCACTATCTTCTTTTGTATTGCCACCCTGAGTGATCCATTGTCGCACATCTTGCTCAGAAGAGTTCTGTTGAAGCTGATTGTGCGGAGAATTGAAACTACTTGCCGGTCCAACACTCGGAGATGGCGTATTAAATCCTCCTCGCATAGCAATCGGGCTGCCAAGAGAATGGCGACGTGACATGTCCGCGAAACCTGAATGTTGGCCTGCATCCATTCTATTACCAGCTGAAGGCTGAGCCGTCATATTCTGATATGCATATGGATTTGGATGATATGGTAATGCCGACGCCGATGGCTGTTGGATAGTAGAAATACCTGGTTGATGAGGACCTGAAGAGGAAGGTAACAGTGGTCTTCCACTTTGAGCTAAGTAGCCCACTGGGCTCTGTTGTGCGACAAGTTCACCCGGTATGTTAGGCTGGTGGGAATGTACCACTGGATTTTGAAGCACTGGAGCTGGCACGGGGGGTGCAGCAGACAATGGCAATGGCGTCCGCATTGGAGTACCCCTCTGGTCAACCGTGGACCTCAGAGAGGTGGTTGCCGACGATGGTATCCGTCGAATCGTAGGTGGTGGCAAACTATCATCAGAATCTGACTCACTTTCACTTTGGCCGGAACTGTCATCTCTCCAGACGGCACGACTAAACCGCCTGCCCTGTCTACTCTGCTGGGCACGATTCTCCAGGTACGCCCGAGTAGCTTCCTCATCCTGTGCCTCTTCTTCCTCTTCGGCAGTTCTTACAACTACCTGTGCAAGGATATCGAGTCCATCTTTGAGTGCTGTTCTTGGTACGTCAATACTGACTTCATCTTCTTCGTCATCTTCATCGTCATCTTCTTCAATACTTTCATCGCCATCAACATCCATCCGAGATGAGTCGTCAATCACATAATTTGAACCGTTTGTTTGTGGAGCCGATACACCACTAAAGTGACGTATCATTGCTTTAATCTGCTCAGTATGATCGAAAGGAATCTCGATAAGCAATTGCCTCTTACCTTTCTTCGTTTCATTCGACCCGTTATCTTCGACCACTGTAGCCTTGAACGCCGTTAAAAGTGTAGTCGGAACACCAGTATGTTCAACAGATGTATGTGAGGTGTTTTGAGATATCTCAGCTCCCAATTTCTTTACACCTCTTGGACCCCGCTTGACCTTTTTAGGCCTTCCAGGACCCCTTTTTGCTGGCGACTCTGGGACAATTTCGGTCACAGAAGCAACTTCATTCTGTTGCTCTATAGTTGAAACTTGGCGATTCAACCGTGTGGTAGGACTAGCGGGAGCAGTAATCATCGAATCCATCTTGGAATGTATTCTGACTGGTGATCCTCTTGCCGGGCCGTCTACTGGCAAAGCAATGAGTTTGTCCGGAGTCATAGATGATCTCGTTCGTGGCTTATCAGCATCTGTTACGGATTCAACCATCAACAATCGTGCCTTTGTTGTCTTATTGACAGATCCAGGTGGTCTTCCTGGACCACGTCGAATAAGCGATCCTGTCTTTGCAATAGTAGACAGACTAGATTGTGCAGCTCGACCACCCCTACCTTTACCAACACGTCCAGTCCCAGACACAGCCTTGGAGGTTCTCTTCAAAATAGATCTTCCTCTGAGCAATGATCTTGACGAAGTAGTCGAAGGAGGCCTTCCGCGTCTTGGAGGCAGCGGTGCTTGTACCAATTTTCTCGTTTGATTAGGTAACTCCATATCCTCATCGGTATCGTCATAATCATCAGATGGTGAATCCGAAACAAGAGAAACAGTGTCAAGCTTCGATTTTGGTGGAATAGATGCAGGAACCGGAAGACTCTTTCTAGGACGCCCAGGGCCTCGCTTAAGTGGGATAGCAGGAGTGGTAGGAGCAATAGCAGGGGCAGAAGCAGACTTTGCTGGACGACCTGGCTTTCGTCTCACTGCTGGTAGATTCAATCTGATAGTAGGGACCTTCTTCTTAATACGAATCTTTTGCCTCTTCTGGACTGCTGTCTTCTTTGAGTTGGCTTGCTCAGTAGGAGTACTTGAACCATCTTCAGAACGAGAAACAGAAGCCGACTTTCGTCCAATAACGCCTCGACAAATCTCAGAGCCACAATGACAAGTTTGAGCGACAGAACCCTTAAACCAATCAAAATTATAATCATAAGTCAACTCGGTACCAGCATTAATAGAATCAGGACCAGCGAAGAGACCAATTCGAGGAGCAGAATTAACATACCATTTCTGCATCTCGCAATTGGGACTACAAGAGTGATTAACAAATCTTGCTGCTGAACCACGCTGGCCACTATCGATTACCATTCCATTTTCCAAACTGAGACAATAGTAATTCTGAATTAGATTTTCTTTTTTTTCTTTTTATTCCCCCTTTTATCACTCTGCAGAGCGAGGACGTGGAAAGGAGTTTCCAGGCTAATTAAAAATTCTTTGACTTACCTCAATACCTTGATATTCTTCTTGAACTCTTCTTCTCATTTCAACCGAAGAAATAACATCGCCAGTGTATTCTATAATCAGTTCTCCAGGAGCATAACTTCTGGTGGCTCTTAGACCGTATCCTCTACTTTCCGTCTGAATTAGCATTTGCCGCATTAGTAACCTAAAATTGCCTACCTTGATCACTTCATAACCTTGTGCATATAACTTGCCAGCAGCAGTCTGTTTAGCGAGCACTTGTAAAGCACGATTTCCGCAATCCTTTTCGTCAAATGGGCACGTTACTGGATCACATTCGTATTGAAGCATTCTAATGTTAGTCAGTTCGAGACACTTTTTTGGGGGTTTTAAATTTAGCGCTTACCTGTTGAGACAATCTTCGCCACAATGCTCAGAGCAGAGACAAATTGGCCGCTCATTTTTGGATGAAGGAGGCGACACATCAACCCAAATGTCTATGTTAGATCACTTTCAGAAAAAATAATAACATGAAAAATAAACAACGAGTGAGTTAAACTCGCTTGAAAAAAGCATACTTCTTTTCAATCCTCGCCAACTTGGAACTTTCTCTCCACTTGGACAATAAATATCATAAGGCAATTGGAATGCCTTTTCAGAGTCCATCAGCCTCAATCCTTCTAGGATTGGGAACGGGAAAGAAGTATGTACTTTAGCATCCTGTCTTTGCCTTCCACGTCTTTTATAGCCATGGTAAATACCAGCATTGACGTAGAGCTTTTTAGGCGTATAATGCGTAGTACTGATAACTGGCTTGCTAGTCTTTTTCGGCCTTGAAACTTTTTTGGATTTCACTGGTTGTCTTGTAACTCGAGTCAACTTTGAAGACGGTCTTCTGCGTGCAACAATCCTATCATCTTCGTCATCCTCATCCATGTCCACATCGTCATCAGACTCTTCTTCGTCTTCATCATTTTCTACTACTTCCACATCATCATCTTCATCCTTGTCATTGTCGTCATCATCATCCTCATCATCGTCGTCATTGTCGTCATCGTCATTAGAAACATCGTTATCAATGCTGGGTCCAGAGTTGGTTGGGACAACAGGGACAACAGGGGCAACAGCTACACTCGTCTGGACACTCGTCTGGACACCCGTCTGAACACTTTGCCTAGTAGATTCAACTGATTCAGATTGACCAGCTGCATAAGATGATTCATGGTCGTTTTCATCTTCACTGTAGTCAGACCAATTCGATCCATCACTGTCAACGCCCGGTTCTCGTTTTGTCACGTTGACATTGCCCGTTCCATCAACAATCGAGTCCATAACCTTGGTAAGGATCCTGGTATGAGAGCTGGCAACTTCAGAATGCTTGAAAAAATTGGTAATGTGCACAAGAGCTGCCACCCGGCGAGATGGACGTCCCCGTCGTTTCTTCATAACCGGTGGTTGCGCCGATTCCATCACTTCAGACATCGCGAGTGAAGTTGGAATCCTTGAAATTTGAGTTGACCACGGATCGCACCTCAGTCAGAGGTTCCAAAATCACTGTATTGTCCAATGTGTCACCTATCGTGGTGATTCGTAAAATGAACCAACCTTCAATCCGGACTCGGATGTTATCAAATCAGATTGGTTTGACGGGTTTCAATTTATCAGCAAAACAAAAATCCGTACACTACAATGTTGTGTTATGTTCGGAACCGATGCCTGAGTGGGTACGTTCCCCCCACAAAAATTGCTTAGTTGGCGATTTTATAAATATAGGAGATGATGGTGAGAGGTCAAGTGGAAAATAGCACCTCTGCCCCAAAATGGTGTTGTGTGCAAGGTTTACAGGTTAAGCCAAAATGGGACAGGAGAGTGGAGGGTAGAAAAAAGCAAATGTGGGCGCTACATGTCGAGTAGGCTACAGGAGTGCCGATCAGTTTCTACTGGTCCGTATCCAGGGGAGGGGGAAGGGGGACGACGGGTTATTTGCTCGCCCGAGATAATATGGAGTGCCTGCTGATATAACAGCATCAGCAAGTTCCACACAAAAATGTCATTGTAATAATTATTTTTTTTATTATATACAGACACTATTTTTTAATTGTGTTCAATGCCGTTTGTCGCCAATGGCGGCAGGTAGGTCATATGCAGACACACATTTCCTTTCTAGGAAAGGCGTCGTAATGACGCAGCATAATGATAAGAACGTTATGTGCGGGTTTCAACACAAGGTTGCCACTATGGTTGCTGGGGATATGGGGGTAGTGTGCTAAAATATGCCACATGATCTAAGCGGATTGTGACACATTGGATAATGACAATCGGCGGTTGTGGCTTGTGGCTGACAATCTGATGCGTTGGATACGTTTGATGAGGTATGATGTGTGCTGATCAGGTGCACGCACACATTACACCCTCCGTCCTCGGTGCCATTGTCCGTGCCAACACCTGGCATATTATAACCCATTGGGCTGTCAAATTAATGTCTGATTTATTCACCAAAACCATCGCCATATTAAACTGACAAGATAGTGATTGATTATTGGTTATCACCAACACTGGGAAAATATATGAGGTTCAGCTCCATCCCCATACTGTTGCCACGACATTTATTTTGAAGGATTCCAGTGGGTGTTATTTTTTCTATCCAATTTTATATTGCCTATGTTTACATACAACCTATTCAATGTTATGGTACTCTTGAACTTCTCAACTATACTTTACAATATGTTAGTCTTGTGAATATTTATCCAGTTCGTATTTGACTACAGTCATTAGTAATAACCAGGTTGATACGTTAAATAATCAATTTTGCCTTAAGATTCTTGATCCATTCTTCCTAGCATGAGAAATCGTCGGTCGCCTTGCGTGTAGCGATCTCTTGCTAATAGTAGACTAGTTAGAAATTATTCGTGCGAGAAAAAAAATGCTTACTCAGGTCCTGGAGGACGGAAAATGCACTCTGCCAAATTGCCAACCATTGTAGAACTAAAAGGCCTATGCTTACGACCATCACGTAGCTTGTGTTAGCGGGAAAAAACAACCACTATCATCTTGGTCTTACATATTCATGGGTAGTCTGGCCGATCAACCCCAATGCAATGTGTAGCGCAACGAGTAAAATGGGGAATATGCTGAATAAAAGCGCGTACAATGCCAAAAGAAAGCTGACTGCAGTATGAGCAGCACTATGAGCAAAGTCTTTATTTCCAGATTTCCACACAGTGAAAATATGGTAAAAGCAGCACGTGGCCATGAAAAGGCATTCGAATACAATCGTTACGACAAAAGCAATAAAGTAACTGAAAAGTTAGTTGCTGCAATATTTCGCAACCGGAGTTTTTTTCACTTACCGATAGTTTCGTCTCCCGATGCAATTGTTTAAATATATACAATGGTGGTCATGAATATCCACACATCTATTGCAGCTGCCACAATGGCTAGCTCGAGGAGGTCTCCAGATCCTACAAGTAGGACAGAATTTCATATGTACCGCAATTGATTTTCCTGGAACACTCACTCCACCGGCTAATTCATCAGGAAGACTATCCTCATCCAATATGTGTATATTCAGTGGTAATATCTTGTTAGCAAAAATAAATTCCGATTCCTCGAACATCAGCACATGTTGACGAAATAACTCACTCCTGGATCTCCAGTGGCAGCTCGAAAATATGATGATAAACAAATTAATAAAACATATGCAAATATGATTGGCAAACTGGGAGAAACATTGTGCCATAACCATGGGCAACTAGTTAGCATATGAAATATACAATCAACCCCAGAATGAAAAATCGCGAAATCCGCAATAAAAATACATGTTGATCCGGGAAACAGCGATTTAGCGATTGACAAGGCTCGTCGATCTCAGATCAAATCTAATAATCCCACAGCAACTAGGAGGTAAATTTCCCAAGTACAAATCATTGATACCACTAATTATTGTATTCTCAACATTAATGGCTGTTCGTATAGACTTACGTGAATGCGAAGAAAAGCGCTGCAGGTACAACTACAAGTAATCCAACTGCAATAACAATCGGTTTACCCCTGACCGATATGAACCGGCCTCCCAGGAAAAACTGTAAAGGACCATCCAAGAGCTCGAAATTCCGGAGGTTTCCATCGTTGGCTCGCGACTCGATTTCGAACGCAGTTGGTGGGTTACGTCTGACTATCCACCTGCTTATGGATTCGATCCGCCGAGCCATTAATGGCAGTGATGAAGAAGGCCGCGCGGGGCTCTGAAACCAAAACCTACTCCGCATATCGACTAATCCGTGGCATAATTGGGGGTCAAATGTGACACTAAATGGCTTTTAAACTAGCAATTAACTAAGTTAACAAGTGGTGAAGCCAGAGTGAATTGAAAATTTGGAAATCAAGATATATTGTCGTCAAATAAAAAACCGCCGATCGTTCAAGGTATTGCCGTTCATTGATAGTACAATAACTACGCCCCTAAGTACCATACCTCCCGTCATCATGCATAGTACGGCTGGTACTTGGCGGGTGCTACGGCTGGTGTTCTGGCAGTTGGATGATGCCACGGCTGATTAGGTGCTGCAACATCAAGAAAAGCCGGACAGCAAATGACAGCCGGGATGGGATTGAACAAGATTCACGATTTTAAAGATTAATCTAAATACAATATCGTATGGTTATTTATAATATAATACAAACAATCTATAATAGCATATATTGATGTTTTCACATGAGGCGTATCATGCCAAGTATAATCGCCAGTGCATGTCGGGTATATAAAAAAAGCTCTCAGGTTTAGCCCCATACTTGTTGCATATTGGTCGCACAATGCTAAAATTACGGACTGTTTCGTGGATCCAGCCTAGGATTGGAGGGCTACGAACCACACAAGGCATTCCTAGTTTAGCACAGTATGGTAGAGTTCAAAGACAGCTGATTCCAAGCGTACATGCTCGAGGGTACAAGAAGATGACTCTTGGCAAAGCAGTAGTGAGATCGACAAGTCTGGTGGGGACAGGTATCATACTCGGAGTGGTGGTATTTGGAGGAGGGTTATCAGCATATTATTTGTATTCATCTCGTAGAATAGCTCGTATCCAGGCCATCCCTGACGAGTGGCCGTTTAATAGTAAGCTATTGGTACAGTCAGCGGTTGATCACGAGATTGCTCAGGAATATGATGTAGCAGCTCACAATTATCAGACAGCTATAAACAACATCATCCGCAAATCACCCAATGATGCTAACTCTGAACTAATCGACATTTCTCAGAAATCCAAGGAATGGCTGTCGGGATACTCTGATGTAGTCACTCGGCTGGGGCTTGTGCATGCCAAACTTGATAACAGGGAGAGAGCCATGGAGGCACTTGATGCAGGAATATCGATTCCTTTTGGTAGTCAGCGTATGAAATGCCGTGCCAATCTCCAGCTTGGCAGATATTGCATTAGTGATGGCAAGCTAGAAGAAGCTCACGGCTATTTCAATAGTGCGTTACAATTCATTGCACCTACAGTGGCTGAAACCAGCGGTGATGGGCCAGCAATACTTGGAGAGGGATATCTGTTATCAGATGAGGATCAAATCCAAACCTTGATTGAACTTGCTAAGCTGTATACAAAAAAGGGTTTAAAGAAAGAGGCCATGTCTTCGCTTCTATCCACATTACGAGGTATAAGGACATATAATGAGACGATGGAGCAGAAAAAGGCAGCCACCCAAATACACACTCCAACCCCATTTGTTTCAATAGACAACAAATGCTCAGAATCAGTAATCATGTCGTATATTTCCGAGCTGTTGTGGAGCACGGGTAGTCGACAAGAAGCAGTGTCTTGGGCTGAAGCTAGCTACTATGGGGCATTTCCAAAGAGCAATTCTATTACGGAGTGTCAATTATGTGCCAAAATGGCTGCTACTAACTTGTCTTTGATGTACCAAAAGATGAACAAAATCCCTGCGAGCAACAAGTTCAAATCTCTGGCTTTTGATCTGGACTCAAATTAACTACTACTGTTTCAATTATTTGTTGATCATTCAAAAGCTATATACATGTAATCAACTTTGTAAATAAATTTTCATGAATTGGATAGGATTACCAACTGGCTTTAGTAACACCAGGAAGCTTTCCCTGCAGAGCCATCTCCCGGAATTTCATCTAGTAGTTAGTAACAAGCAAATAAATAAATCAATAAAAAAAACATACTCGGCAGAGTCTAAAGTCAGTTATGACAGATCGTGAGTACCCAGCCTCGATACATCTGTTTTTCACGACAGTTTCGCATGTGTATTTTGGCATCGCCGACAATTGAAGTTGAGCCTCGAGACGAACTTTCATTGGAAGTGTGGTATTTCGGGCAATGAACCTCAGTGCAGTTCGGTTGACTTCTTCCTTGGCTACCTGGTGACGTTTATAGTTGTCCCGGATCATACGGGTGGTGATCTTGTCACCCCCGGGCAGAGGAATTGCCTTGAATCCTGGATATCTGGGAGGCATGAAGTGAAGGTAAAATTGTGAGGCTGTTTGATCCTAAGTGGCTCAGGGCAAGAGTGGAGATGAGTGCCTCTCTCGGTAAGACCAGCAGTTAATCAATAGGATTAAATAGAGTTTGTTGTAATGGCAATTGAAATGATTTAATTATTGTAATAATTTGAATAAATACTTGTCTATAGGTTCAAATGGTGGTAATCAAACATTCAGCTGGCACTGCTATTGCTGTTACTCGGGCAATCTGGAAATAGCGCGTGTTGAATATTGCAAAAAAGTACAACAAAAACAAGAGCTTGATAAAAACGAGATCAAAAATTGATAAAAAGTCGAAAAAAGTCGGGAAAAAGTCAACATTGACACAACAAGGAATTAGCAAATATCTAAATTGTTAAGTTATTTGAATATTTTATGTCAAAACGTCAAAAGGGGGCTAGCCATGTCTGGCTACTGCATCGCAGATCTATGCATACCATTTAACTTTCATAACGGGACTTTTCAGAGAAAAAGCTGAACCTGAGTCAAAAGTCAGAATCCAAATGCCAAAAGCAAAGTCAAACACAAGATTTGAAACAAATTGCAAAAAAAACCGCGTAATTTTATTTATCTTGAACACCCTTCATTAGTTACACTATTGTCTATGACAGAACGAGGTCATTTTCGGACTTCCGTATACTCAGGTGGCGGCCCCTGAGGCACTGGTTGGTACTGCGAATTGGTGGCGGTAGCTCCATAGTTAGGCTGCGAAGGTTGAGGTGACGGACTAGACGAGTGAGTAACACTAATATAGATAGGCTGATGATGTCTCAAGCCTTCTTGTCGTTCAATATCAACTTCAATGACCTCTGGGTACTTGGCAATGATATACCAAGCGTGCAGCACTCCTGGCAAAAATCCCAAGCAGCAAAGAGCAATATTAATGAGAGCTAAGTTAGCGACAACTGAAAATGATATTAAACTCCACCAGTAAACTTACAATCGGCACTACAAAATCCCGCTTTAATCCATACCGGCAAAGGAGGGAAGAAGATAGAAATCAGAATGAGAAAGACGTCAAAAAACACAAAACAGCATGAAGCCATGTCGTACGGCGTGAAGGTTAAGATGCAAAGTACAGATTGGCGACATGCAGGTGATAACTCACGATAACCCTATGATAAACACGATAAGATAAATCAGCAAAAATTAATAATAAATATAAATGGCATTGAGTATAGAAAAGTTTTGTAGAATGATAAAGTAGTACAACGAAAACTACACAAGTATATATGGTTTGATACTGGAAACTACACAAGTATATATGGTTTGATACTGGAAACTACACAAGTAGTTATGGTTTGATACTGGAAACTGCACAAGTAGATGGTTTGATACCGGAAACCGCTCAAGTATTTATGGTTCGATACTAGAGACTGCAAAAATAGGGGAGTTGGGAAACCAGCTTATCTATACGTTCGTAGCGTCTCACTTGTACAAGGAGTCACTCACATCAACATATGATCTTTTCTTCTGAGCCTCGATCGAGTATCTGTTTCCAAGTTTTCCAAGCTGATCGGCCAATATTTGCAATGCAACCACCCTTGAATAAATACGTCCTAAAGGCAGAGCTCCACCCATGAAGTAGGTCTTTGGGATGCCACACTCTCTGAAAAGCCCATTGACTTCTCCCTCGCAATCAAACCCCCAAATCTTATTGAGCTTCTTGGAATAACGCATGCCAAGGATTTCTTCAGTCGCTGTTTTGGCACCAGTATATCCGGTACAAAAGATAACCAGATCCGCTGTGGTTACTGTGCCGTCTTTAAATATTATCGAGTCTTTGGTGAACCTTTCAATTTCACCGTGCTTTACTTTGATATCCCCATTGACAATTCTTTCAGAACATCCGCTATTGAAGTAGAAACCTCCACCGCGTTCAATGGATATAAACGCAAACCCAGAACCATCAGGACCAGAATATGTTTTAAAGCCGGCATGGTTAAGACCGGTAAGCAGCTCCTTGTCCAGCTCAGCAACTTTAGGAATCAGCCTTTGATGAACTGCCTTCACGACTTGCTTCGGCATGGATTCAGTGATACGGTCCGCATAATCAAGATCAACTCCTTCAACCATCAGATCCCCTCCAAAAGTTTTGATGTTTCCGTTCTTAATGGACATGATAAACGTCTGAGATCGCTGGACCATGGTCACTTCTGCACCATGTTTAACCAGATACAGAGAGATGTCGTGTCCACTAGAGCCAGTTCCCATCACCAAAACCTTTTTACCCTTCCATTGAGCACCTCCGATATGACGGGAAGAATGTACAATAGGGAATTTGAACTGGTCCTGGCCTAAAAATGGATCTGGCATTTTAGGCTTGCCACCAGACAACCCAGTCGCCATTACAAGATGTGTCAATTCAAACTCATACTCGTTCTCACCATCTTTAAGGACTGTGGCATACCACTTTTGTTTAACTTCATCGAAATATGTCTTCTCAGGGACCACCACAGTGTTCGTCCATACATTAAGCTCCATGGCTTCAACATAATGTTCAAGCCAATTGGCGAATTTACCTGAGGAAACAAATAACGGAAATGTTTCAGGCCATGGCATATACGGTAATGCCTGAAGATGTATCACATCATGTAGAGCCAAAGATCCATATCTCTTTCTCCAGTTATCACCCACTCTGTCAAATCTATCAATTACCAAGACCCGAACTCCGAGATACTTCAATCTTGCGGCAACGGTCAGACCAGAATGGCCAGCACCAACAATCAGGACAGTCGGCTGAGGATCTTCCATTTCTCCCCTGCGAATATCGTCGTAATGAAACATGGCATTTTTGTCTCCATTAATGCGATCTAATCTAAACTTTTCGACGTGACCGTGAATGCCGTGCAGTGCTGTATACAAAACGAACGCACCAACTTTGCCTTGCTCAGTTTTCACCAGCCGAACTGTGGATACACTCGGCCCCACCTTGGTAGCGAATTTGAACCCAAATTCGATATAGCCATGCTCATCCAGGGTATTGAATTTGGGACCAAACTCCAGCTCAGCGCCGTGAGCACCTGCAATTGAGAGAGTGTCTTGAGCTGCCTGCAAGATATTCACCTTCATCATTGATCGCAAGTCATTAGTAAATGCAATCAAATCTCTCCAGTATCCCCCATCCACTACCAACGAATCGAATGCATCAGCATCTGACGACTCAACTGCGTATCGGAATTTCTCCATAAATTCTATCGCAAGTTTGGTCATAGATTCGGGGCTAAGCTCTTCTTCAGTGAACCTGTTTGGAGGAAGAGTAGCTTCCACTACGGAAAAGTGTCTGTGCTCTGCAACCATTTTTCAAGCAATCAATAAATTATTATTCTTAGGGACTTTGAGGATTTTATAGTCTTTTATGGACTTTATGTGCTTTATGGGCTTTATGGGCTTTATGGGCTTTATTGGCTTTTACGGGCAAGTATGGACTTTCTCGCTTAGTTTGCCCGTTTTATATTTCGGTATCACGGTCATTGCTCCCATTCGACGAGGGGTGCCTCCGTTGGGAAATCCCTATTGCCGGCACATCGGTTATCTGGACTTCCTGGATGAGTAAGTACCACGACAAATAAGATAACGGCTTTATACTTACCCCACATTGTGATCTACCCCGCCGTTTAGGGTGTGAAATGGTACTGCAACTGGACTGCATGACACGAACCAGCTTTATGTGGTGGTGGAAAGGCGATAAATGTACTTAATATGGAAAAGGACATAGCTAATAGGAACATATTTTTACCATAAAATGATGGTTTATCTATATTTATTCTTTTCGATTAATCAAAATATAAAGGTATCGTCGGTGAATAGTTTGTGAGCCCATTGGTGGGCTATAATTCTCTGTGGCTTAAGCGTGGACAGAGCAGTGATCTCCTTTTCTTCTTCTTTTGTAAGGTCAATCGTCTGAAAGTTAGACCGGATTCTTGCTGGTGTATTGCTTTTTGGAATTACAATATAGCCCCTAGAAATTCCCCAGGAAATTGCTACCTGAGCCGTAGACACGCAATATTTGGCTGCGAACTTTGCTAAAACTGGCTCTGAAAGTAATTCTTCCCCTTGTCCCAGAGGGCAATATGCTTCAAGAGCAATGTTCTTCGATTTACAATAGTCTCTCAACTTGTTCTGTGCCAAATAAGGATGTAATTCAACTTGATTTACTGCCGGGACGATTGTAGTTTCAGGGGACTTGAACAATTCTTCAAACCGTTCAATGTCATAGTTAGACACGCCAATTGACCTAGCCTTTGACTTGGGAAGCTTCTGCATCAGATGCCAAGTTTTGATATGGTTCCATTCCTCATCCTCTACTTCTGGCTCTTTCCAAGACAGCGGCCAATGCATCAAGTACAGATCAACATAGTCCAAGCCTAAGTTAATTAGACTTTTCTCCAAGGCAGCCTCAGGATTTCTATGGTCGGTGCTTGTTAACTTTGTAACAATATACAATTGCTCTCTCGGGATGCTACTGGTTTTGATTGCATTCCCAACGATACTCTCATTGTTGTATTGGAAGGCTGTATCAAAGTGCCGGTACCCGGCATTCAGTGCACACTCCATAGCTGAGCTGCCATTTTTGATATCATCTTCCTCCCAGTAGGTACCAAAGCCCAAAGCCGGAATTTTATTTCCATCGTTCAGAAGAATATACTGTGAGCTCATTCTGGAATTAATTAATTGTCAGACGTACAATATTTTGCCTTTATATGGAAGACATTGCAACGAAGGGAAAGCACAACTCAAAATAGAATGACCGGCTATAGTTAGCCTGTAAATAGAAGGGCTAAATGCCGAGAAAGAGACAAGAAAGAAGAACTAAGAGTTATCGATCCGGCTTCATTGCACTATCATCTTGAAAAAATACTACTTTGTGCATAAAACTACTGCCGGACACGAAATCTACGGGACAAATTGATATCTAGAAAAGGAATGTCACCGGCCCGGTTTGCAAAGCTCTATGGTGTTCCTATTATAAAATAAATATCCCGGCTGATTGATACAAAATTGCTTATAAGGGCCTGGCAGACTACTGCAGACCCCGCATTTATTTTTTCAAATGTTTTTTGAATTAGTCGGCTATACTTGAGCCGAAGACAGATTTGAAAACATCATAGAAGCTGTCGTCTTGATTATTGAAAATAAATGATGGCTCAGTGGTAGTTAAAAGCACATCCATCGCTACCATTGCCTCCTCTCGTTGAACACCCTGATCATCGGGTGAGCTGATAATATAGTCAAATAGCTTGACGACCCAACTTGCGTGGTCCCAACAGTCTCTCGCTTGACTCAACACCATCTTGCACATTCGCAATTGCATTGCCGACGCTTGGCTATAGTTGTCCGATTTGGGAATGGAATATTTAATCAACACCACCATAGCAGTGAATACAGAGACATATACATCCTGTGGAACGTCCATAGCATGGTCCATGATCAGCCCACTGGCTATAATTGCAATCTCAGATGCAGAACTCAATGCTTTGTCAGGCGAGCAATCGTCACTAAGCGGGGAATCCACCATTAGGGGCCTGTAAATATAAATTATAAGCTGATGATATAAGACATACAGGCAGGTTTTAAATAGATCGGGATCTCCTATATCCCAATCAATCTCTGGAGGAAGCTGGGACCTCCACCCTGCCAAGCTTCGGAAATAATCTTCGCAATGAGCAACCGATGGCCTAGAGCCAGGATTGTATCTTGCGCCAATAACTCCAAATAATAGCCCATGTAATTGGCATATCTGGATAAAATACTGTGCTTGACTCATGCTTAATGATCCATAAAGATCGTCACCAACTCTCATGTCGTCCACAAGATCTTCTATGGTTATGAGCTCTACATCACACATCTCTGGTGATATCTTCGGTGGGCGACCAAACGTAATGGATGTCATGATGTCACGGAATACTAAACACCACCACAATTTGCGACAGTGACTTTTGTCATTCTCCGTCAGATTACTCTTCGTTACCGATCGATGTATGCCAAGTTCATGTGCAAGTGTTATAGCCACACCCAGCCACATCCTATTATTCCACACTTCTTTAGGATTACCTCCCCAGAATGATAATAGTAATGTGCTCTGAGTTATCATTATTAAGTCATTTTCGGGCTCGCTATTGAACAGCTGCCTCGCTGCTTGAAAGAAGAAATCTTTTGCGATTTTTCTGGACTGAAATCCAGCTCGAAATATAGTCATGTCTGGACAATGGTAGCAGGAAGCAAAGCACATTGCATTCAGAAGGAGTCTGGGTACTTTGTCTTTTTCGTAGAGCCCGGCAAACCATTCTCTATTCATGAAGGGATAAAATGGGTGTACTTTTGAAAAGTATGCTTGGACGAACCCGTCTATTACATTCTTATCAAGAGATGAAGTAGAACATCGATTACATTTTTCATCATGATGTTTCGACGGGGAATCCCTTTCAGCAGGTATTTGTACATGCCCGCTATCCTTCAGATGTCGAAGAAGCATGCTCAATGGCGAGGATTCGCCAAGGAACGATAAGGAGCTCTGGCTGAGAACAATTTCACCCGTTGGTTTTAATAGATCGTGTATTACAGACTCCCAGCTCCGTCTTTCACCATCTATAGACTCGACTCTCGGCAGGTGGTGTGCTTGTGCAGAGTCGACTCTCGGCATGTGGTGCATTTGAGAAGCCAATACAGGCCGTCTGATTTGCTTTTGTGGAATATTGATTGCCTGTGTTCTGCCTCGTACCGATGATAAACTGCTATGAATAAATTTCAGTTGCGAGGATTGTGCCTCACCTTCAATGGGGGTTGATCTTAAATGCTTTCCCCGGTTTGAAGTAGTCACATGGCAATCATGGCCGTTCTTTGCTTTACATCTGGTGCAGGGAACACCTACTTTAACAACATCACATTTAAGCTTACTATGACGACAGTCTGAACATGCTTGAGATGCTCTAGCCGCCATAATAAAAAAGCTCGCGTTAAAGTTGGAAAGGAGACTTAAATGCCGGGGGCAATTAAAGATGTAAATCTGGGGTATACAAAATGTGGAGTGGGCATGATCGGCTAACGGCTATCGGCTATCTGTTGGTTGTATAGGCTATATAAAGCAAGTGACCCACAAAAAAAAAATACCGTCAGCGATAACCAGATTTGGTTCACCATTTTAGTAATATTTGTTCCGAATTGAACGCTCAATTTTGTCCCTTTGTGTTAATCCTTCATATTGTCTTGCCTTCGAAGCAGGTTAGTTTAACGCACACAATTTGGCAGATGGTTTGGGAGGATTAATATATAACAGAAAGACGCTTTTGCCGATCCCTGGCTGCCCAATAACAACGTATCCTTTTGCAGCTGGGTAATTTTCATAATATCGAGTGATCCGACTTATCGCATTAATATAACTGTCTCGCACATATATTTTGGTACAGTCGAGTATTGTCATGTTATACAAGTCGATCACATTACCGCTTATCTTTGCGGGTTGCTGCCAAAACTTTTTGGCCAGGGTCCCGATGGATTCTATGGCGTCGATTTGATCTTTTGTGGCCTATTTCTCAACCGAGTTTACGCTGTCATCGCTGGGGGTCTGGATCAGACTCCTAGCGAAAGCTAGGGACTCTTTTGTGTTACGTTTGACTAGACCCTTTACGATTTCTAGAATGTAATCAGTGTCATCGCTTTCCATGGTGAAGTGGCAAAGAGTAGCTGCACTCTAAGCTACCAAGGTGTCATGTCAGGGAAACATTTCTATTATTATAATACCGTCTGAAACTCGATAAGTTATGAAGCTATAGTAATTTTATGGGCACATATGGCTTAGAGTAAATTAGAGTAGTTTATGTGCACGTGACGGTTCAGTGGCTGCTGCGCATGAGATAACTAACTAGCGGTGACGTTAGCCATTCCTTGTACACGAGGAATGAAATCAAAGAAAATATTTTGTATTTCCTCAAGTATTAATGATCCAAGGTATTCTATATGTATCAAAAGCGGAACTTATATGCAATCCTCTCCGGCAAGAGCTACAATATTCTGTGCCATCTAGTGTCGTCATTTCGCATAAATCTCTGCATGATCATACCTAACCTCGCGTCTAGTTCTTATCATTCATATCGCTCTCTATCTCAAGCTCGTGATTCACGTCGCTATACCCGAATTACTGCCATCTATATGCCATCGAGATAGATAGTTACCAATGACGTTTCCTCCAGTAATACCATAACATTATCCAGTATTTCTTACATCTCAATGATCTCAATAGTGGTTGAGAGCTAAATATGAGATCCGTAACTGTCTCCTTCAGTACTACATGTAATTAGGAGCACGGCTGTGATTGCCAAAGAGTGTAACCACGGCAAGGTTAGAATGTCTAACTACAGTTCTTGATAGCGTTCCTTCATGAAATTGAAGATACTGTTTGTTGTCGGGACTATACTAGGAAGGAAGTTGGTGGGTGGGCAAGATGTGAAATCATCCTTAGCAGTGACTTTTGAATCGCAAGACAACTCTTATGAAGATCCTATAGATGGTCAAATCCACTATGGAACCGCTCAACCATCAGAGGCATACGTGACATTGAACAAATGTGTTGATTCATTAGACTATAGTCCAGTTTCTGTAACACTCAAACATTTTTTTATATCTTACGTTTTGGAAGATGGTGAGTTCACCGATGAACATAAGGCTGCAATCGATGATTGTCACGGGAGGTCTTTCCCGGGTCTTGGGCGGATTTATTCTTCCGGTACTGGATTGAATTTTCACAAATTGCTAGAAGCATTTGGGAGTCATATAAGCAACGAGACGAAGGCTGCTGTTTGTGCGGGTAAAGATATAGACACATGCTTGGACGATCATCAAACCTTCAGACGAGCATTGACTTGGCAAGTCGCACAAATTCTCCCATATATTTTTGTACCACCGTTTGCTTACAGTTGGCTAGTAAAAGCTTCTGATAGGAGAGGACGAATACCTGTTGCTAGAGTAGCGGTACTAATTTCAACTGTTGGATCATTAATTCTCTATTTGACAACCAAACTTGGCTTTGGGCCAATGGGCCTGGTTATCGGAGAAATTGTTGATAATAGTTCTAGTATTGTGGTCAGACAGATACTGTTGTATTTATACCTGTACGAGACAGGACGTGGTCGACTATTTGGACTTTTAAATGCATTTTATTGGATTGCAATCAAAATGAGATCAACTTACAAATATGTATTTATACTTGAAGGTATTGTGTTGATGTTTATGTCGGTGGTTGTCGAACCAGAAACTCCTATTGAGGATGCAGATAGGGTGTTTGAACGTTCACAAAATTCTGGTACTCTGAAAGGTAAAACTATATTAGTGGGTGCTTCTGTGACCAGACTGAGCTTCTTGGGGGACATTTATGAAGTGATCAATGAGTCTAAATTGAAACGGCTAAGCTTGGTTGCGCTTTTATTTATTGATATAGTCTTTGGTACTGCCGCTCCGATAGGCGTTATCGCTTCGACACAGTTTATCCAAGATTTACG
The DNA here is from genome assembly GCA_030578775.1 of Sugiyamaella chiloensis. Classification (NCBI taxonomy): domain Eukaryota; kingdom Fungi; phylum Ascomycota; class Dipodascomycetes; order Dipodascales; family Trichomonascaceae; genus Sugiyamaella; species Sugiyamaella chiloensis. The sequence goes on from JAKTZE010000004.1 coordinate 642,326, forward strand.
AGCAATAGAGACACTGGGTACTATTCTGTCCACTATTCTTAGCTTTTATTGTCTCAACTCATATTCATCGGCAGCTAAGATGACACGCATCATATTGGTATTGTGTTTAGTTGGGATCTTCCTATCGGCTTTAGTTCCTTCTCAATTTGTACCACTGGTGTTTCTATTGAACTTTTTCGGTTTCGTCCCTGAATATTGCATGATGTGCATATTACCTCGTCGGTCTGCGGGTCGGTTCTTTAGTTCATGGGTGTTTATTAGGTCTATACTGCAAATGTCAGCATTCATTATTACCAAGATGTTTGAAGAACTTATGGCATCGTTGCTGATGAGTGCTTTTCTAGTATCATTTGCCATTTGGGCTTGTCAGCTAGTTATAGACGATATAAGAGATAAAAACTAGCCAGGCTGTAAATGTATGTATTGCTTATTTATTTTTATATTATTGAACTTTTCAGATGATATATATTTTTAGTTTACATAATATTTTCGTAGAGATATCTGCATCAAGGATTTTTACCGACCTTCAAATACAGTATCTGAAGCTCCAAATCTTTGTTGAGAAAGCTAACATCATTGGGACGCTTCTCCAGTGAAATTTACGGGCAGATCGACAAACTCGGATCACTGGGATGATTTGACTGGAACAGCTTTGAGCTGACGGAGGCTCTGTTGCAGGGCGGATGTTATAGAAACTGCTTTAACAGCATCCTGGAGATTGAAAAATGGCTTTTTATCAAAGAGAATCCAATCTCGGAAGCCCTTTGCCTCATCCTTGTAAGCATCTTTTATCTGCTCCATATGCGTCCTCGCAGCCTCAAAAGTCGTACCAGAATCTGAAGAAGAAGAAATATTTAGCAACCTTGGCTCTCCATGAATCTGAATCTTACCTTTGGTTCCGAAAACCTCAGTCATACTGTGATGTCCATGTCTATTATTTCTACTCGCGTGAACACTAATGACAAGACCATCATTGGCAAAATTAACTAACCCATGAGCATCATCTGCATCTCCCCACTCAGAAAATTGCGGAAAAACATTGCAACTTCCGACTGCAAAAGCATCTGTGGGCTCATAACTCTGTCCTAGAAGAAACAGGCACACATCGATATCGTGTATGCTACAATCGACAAAAATGCCACCGGATCCTTTGATGTAGTCAGAAAAAAATTCAGATGGATCGTAGAGATCCGTAGTCTGAGATTTGAGCGTTACGACTTTTCCAATTTCACCATTGCGAATTTTCCGGGCAGCCTCAATATATTCTCTATTGTAGCGACGTGGAAAAGCACAGGCAACTTTCAGGCTAGGATATTTCAGTGTCTCCTGGTAGACTTCCCAAGCTGTCTCTTCATTAAGTGCCAATGGCTTCTCACAGAGAACGTGCTTGCCATGTTCTAAAGCCTGAAACAGTTGTTCCTTATGCAAACTAGTAGGAGAGCATAGTAAAACGGCATCCACACCTTTGTCCTTAACGAGGTCGTCATAATCGCTGTAGACGTTGCTTTTGGGGACATTGGATTTAGCCCAATCCTGCTCAGCAGGTATGATTGTGCAGATTGCAGCAATGCGCACAAACCTCGTTTCAAGCAGATTCTCGATATGGATGCGTCCAATGCGACCGGCACCAACTACTCCCACTCCAAGCTCAGGAGTTTCGACTGTCATTTTCACTAGCTACCGAAGGAGATAGATTCTAATACGAGTTTCAGAGTGGATTTCAGGGTGGATTACGGTCTGCTCTTATCTAGTTTTTTTCTATTTGATTGTCGGCAAACATATTCCTAATATAGTAGCGATCTCAACTGGCTAGGCTAACTTCTAGCCGATTTAAATTGACCGCATCGGATAAACCTATTCCTAATGTGGTAATTCTGGGATACCGATGCACCTGGCCTGTTTCATGCAGGTCCATTTTGGAACAATCGTGCGGGGTAAATCCAGGAAAATGTGGGGTAACGACTATATCATGAGCTCATTTTACACTTGTTTTACTCTAAATAGAAAATTATGAGACTACCACAATACAACTCTTTCTATCTTGTCACTGTCGCATGCTCGTTTGGCTTTGCACTCTTCGGTTATGATACGAGTCTGATGGCAGGTGTGCTAGCGAACGAACAGTTCATCAAGCAGTTCAATAATCCTAATGGAACTATTCAGGGTCAGATAAACTCATCGTTTAACCTCGGATGCTTCATAACTTGCGTATTCACTTCTATTCTTGGCAATCGGTGGAGCAGGAAAACTACTATCATGGTCGGGTGTGCAGTTCATATTATCGGCGGAATAATTCAAACATCTTCCTTCACAATTGGTCAGTTCATCGCCGGAAGGTTGATTGCGGGCTTTGGAAATGGGTTCATCACAGTAGCAATCCCGGTTTGGCAATCCGAATGTACACCGGCACGAATTCGAGGTCGTGTGTCAGGGCTTTTGTCTTTTTTGAATAGCATAGGTGGGGTGGTTATAGCTTGGATAAACTACGGCATGATTTTCGTTCACAGTGGAGTATCTTGGAGATTCCCGGTTGGTTTACAGATATTTTTGTCTGCCATGACACTGATTTGGGTTCCCTTTCTAGGAGAATCCCCTCGTTGGCTTGTAATTAACAGCCGCTACGAAGAAGCCAAAGTTGTTTTGTCTGGATTGCTGAGCTGTCCGCTCGGGTCCGATGAGGTAGAAACAGCATTTTCGGAAATCAAATACTATGTCGATCACGAGAGAGAATTGAGCAGCGAGGCTAGCTTCCGAGATCTTTTCAAGTCGGATAAAATGAGAAATCGAAGAAGAATTCTTCTTGGGGCTGGATCTCAATTCATGCAACAATGGGGTGGTATCAATGTTATCCTTTACTATGCTACAGTGCTGTTTGAAGAATCCCTCCATTTTGACCCTAACATGGCGTATATATTGTCTGCCCTCAACCAGGTCAACTCGGCTGTTTTCACGTTTATCGCAGCATTCTTCCTTGTGGAAAAAGTGGGACGTAAGCCATTGTTTTTTTGGGGTGCATTAGGACAAGGAGTGTGCTACTTGATTGTTGCAGGTGCATTATCTAGTACGTCCAAGAATTCAAGCATTGTGGCCGTCTCGTTCATGTTTGCTTACTATACATGTTTTGGTCTTGCGTGGAGATTGACACCATGGTTGTATCCTTCAGAAATAAACTCACTCCAATACAGGAATACTGGAGCTGCAATTGCGACGGGAACTAATTGGATCTCCAATTACATTATTGTTCTAATTACTCCGATAGGAGTGGATAATATACATTGGAGATATTATCTCATATATGGTATTTTCAACATTTCCTTTCTTCCCGTTATTTATTATTACTTTGAAGAGACGTCTGGAATGGCTCTAGAAGAGCTGGATGAGTACTTTGAACATGGTGATTTGAAAAAGAGATTTAGTGAAATCATTCCTTTCGCACATAGGAAGCGAGTCAGAGCAAGCATTCACAATATCGTCGATAAGCCTGAAGCTGAATTCATTGAGGATGTCAAGAAGGAAGCGTGATCTATTAACGAACTTAGAGTGTGAATTCGCTTTCGAATATAGATCCTATTTCTGATAAACATGATAAGATAAATCTAATAAGCAAACAAAAAAATAAATATGAATAGCTGGATTTGAATATGGGAATATCAAGCAGAGAATTTCTGCTTGAATCTGCTTTTCTAGATTTTACAATCTCATGTATAAGATAAAATGTACAACAGTAATATAGTACAATGCAATAAATATCAGGGTGTGAAAGCCCAATCATACACCCCAGTCTGGGAATAGTGGACTAGAGCTGTTGAGGTGCTTTGGCATATAAGTATGGGACTTGTTGCGAACAGCAGGCTTTGAGTTACGACTGGTGCTGTCTTTGAATAATTTGTCTTTGGCTGGAGTCTTTCTGAGAATGACAGCAAAGTAAACCACCACCAACAACATACCATAACGGACTCGAGCAGCTCCGACTGTCATCTTTTTATCGCCAATATCTGTCGTTCTTGGAGCAACCAGCAAGTCTACACAGTCGTCAAGATCATCTTCTGCTTCTTCGGGCTTTAATGATGACAGAGATTGAGAAGACACAGACCGTGATAAGGAAAGTGATTGTGATGCCGCTGATACAGAAGTCATAGAATGAGCACGAGAAGATGTTGAGCCGACCGACACCAACGATTTAGATGATTTCAGAACTTCGGATGATCCATCATTTAGAGACCGAGAAGATTGAGCTCTGGTCATATTCTGAACAAGTGACTGTGACACAGCCTGTGACAACTGTCCTAATGACTGACTATTTGGAATATGGATTGGTATTATAGTCTCCACTTCATAGTCATCTAGACCAAGTACCTTTGGTAAACCCCATGCTGACAACCCATCATCGACTCGTGTATGTTGAGTGTCCCGACTAGCATAACTGGCATCATCGTCAGCAATACTAGCCGTCTGGATAAAGCTCATGGCACCAACTACAAAATTGTTTGGTTGTGACTCTGCCTGGATATAGTCATCCAATGCCATATCAGAGTCAATTCCGAAATCGCTTTGATTTTCCACACTTTTACCAGGACTTTCCTCAGACCTATTTTGTGCTTGCTCATAATCACCATCATCACCATGGCTATTACCCTTTATATTATCAACATCATCACGTTTGCCGATATCAGGATCTTGTTCTTTAGGGCTGCTCTCAGAATTCAGAGATTTACTGGTAGAGTCTGCTCCAGGTTTTTGGTTCACCGGTTGATCCACAGACCGTTTCAACGGCTGGTTCACAGACTGGGTTAAATCATCAATCAAAGAGCTATCATGAGACTGATTCACTGAGCTGGTTTGGTCTATTAGAGATTCAGATCTACCATGATTTGGTTCTGAGTCAACGTTTCTTATGGTTCCAGCACTGTGCTCAGCAGCAACTTTACCTAATGGTTTTGATTCTATTCCAGTTTCTATTCCAGTTTCTATTCCTAATCCTCCTTGGGAGATACCCTTTTCAGATTTGGTGTATAAATTCTTTTGATCATTATGTTTATCATATCCGAGCAACTCTGGTTTTCGATCTAGCACATCACCGCCAGCATTGGCACCACTTGTATCGATATTACCATCACCAATATGTGATTCATTTTCCAGTATAGATCTCACCCCTCTTAATGAATGTTCGCGGACTATTTCGGGTCTTGGACTATACCATCCTAATGGCAGCAGAACCACATTATCTTGGGTAAAGTTGACATCATCTTCTATAGACCGGATAGGATTGGCTCCCAAAATCACAATAGGCTTATCTATAACCTCACGTAGTTCTTGGCGGCTGACCTTCTTTTTAATCCTCCGTAACCTCTTTTTGCTGGATCTCCAAAAAGACACTGTTTGAAGCGCCATGTTATGTTGGTAAATAAACGCCGGCTGCCAGTAAATAGAGGTTAGGCCGAGGCGCTCGTACTGTAAGTGTGGAGACTGTGTACTTATGTAAGCGATTACGTACGGCTCGTCACTAGTAGTATGCACGCTGCAGCTTATAGTTGTGCCTTACATGATATTAGCGGGATATGAAACGAGTGCAATTAATATCAGTGAGTAGATGTGAGATATGGCTGAATTTGGTGTATAAATAAGAAGATAGATGAGAAGATAGATGAGAAAAGAAGACCGACGAGGAGACCGATGAGAAGGCTGATGAGAACTGACGAGAAGACGGACAGACAGTCTACTCATTGACTCGCAGCAACGACAGACCACCGCCATACTTCTGCGTAAACAAACCGATGAGATCAAGAACAGACAATACTAAGTACAACCATCTTTATCAACATAATATTATTATTTTTTACTTGTTCTATCCAAAATATGGATACATTTGTAGTGGCTAAGTCACAGCTGCATGCATATACCATCCCCTCTGGCAAACATGACAGCGTCATTGTGGTACAACAAATACACAAAACATCACTGAGAACGAAACAAGGAACATCAAATAATTCCATCCCAATTTCTCCAAATGGAGGTTAGGCCGATTGCCATTGACTACCCTATGAACCGGAACCCAACAATTTGCTCATACCTTGCCGGTTGTATATTGCTCGAGCAAATTACCATTAAGGTGTGATCATTTCATTTAAATATCGAACAATCCCACTAAAAACTAAGCCCATGTATTATTTAAGTGTACTTCAACTGTCTCATCATTAATAATTCCAGATGACAACGAAAATGATTAAATAGTGTCAAGTCAGTCCAAGCCAACCCAAGCTGATCATCCAAGCCAGAACCAGGCATGGATCATGGGCCAGCCTAAATCACTTATGGAACTACAGCAATAGTTAAGTGCAGCAATATTCGAATAACTTAATTGTGCTGTCAATTGCGACGGGATCATTACTGTGAAATGTTACCGGATTATTAGTCAATTGTTACCGGATTATTACAGTCGATTGTCAATTGCTACGGGATTATTACAGTCAAATATTACCGGATTATTAGTCAATTGTTGCCGAATTATTACAGTCAATTGTCACTCAACTATTTGGTCACCTGCTACAGATCAATTATCCGTTAAACTACTTGAATTAATCATTTATTCCTTCACAGGTGACTATAAACTCGAATTTAGTCAATCGGTAGTGAAACCAATGACACCACAGGCATTTCGGCCTCCAGCATTACCAGTGGTAAGAGAGTCAGCGTGACCACCCTTTCCAAGGTCGTCAACACCGGCATGAACAACAACGGTTCGGCCAACAATGGAGTCAGGACCAAGCAACTTGATGATCAAGTCCTTCTTGGATCCAGTAGCACTTCCAGAAGCATCAGTGGTGACGTTTCCGAGATCACCAGCGTGTCGGTTGTCGTCCTCGGGACCACCGTGGGTCTTCTTGGCAGGGTTGAAGTGAGGGCCTGCAGAAGTGCAACCGTTGGTGTTGTCACCGAACTGGTGGATGTGGAATCCTCGGAGAGCGTTGGGGTCGTTTCCAGTAAGCTCCCAAGAAACAGTGGTGAAGTCAGACTCGGCGGCTTGCTCGAATCGAACAACACCCTTGACATTAGAATCTCCTCGGAGGACAGCAACTGAGTTAGTTTTGCTTATCAGCAGGATAAATCACGGTACTAGTCGGATGATGACAACCAGAGAATAATCAATCACAGTCAATTATAGTCAATTAACTCATGGAAGTAATTGACCAAAACTAAAGTGGAAGCAACAAGTCATTCGGGGCAATTTCGCACATTTCAAGTATTTGAAATACAACTCCACCACCACCCAAGTATGTTAGTCAACAGAGCACAACAATTGCTGGATGAGAAATATAACCATTGACCATTCAATGGACCACCACCAACAAACTACTTAATAACCATTAATTAGGCTCTTCAATGGCCTAGTTCAGAATCATTTAGAAGTTGCTACACTGTCTTCTATATACTTGTTTCGGGCTGAGTTTGCACCCCAGATGACCATAATTGCCAAACACCAGGCATTGCAATTGTCACTGCCATTGCCATTGCCACTGCCATTGACCTCTACTATCCCTTGGTATTATTTGTCAACCATTCACCGCAATTTCATTGACTTTGATTGTCTACTCACCTGCTTTGACCATTTTTGTATAAAGTTAAGTTAGAGACAATGACGAAATCCCCGCTATATATCGGTGGGGCACGCTGGCCCGCAATTAGTCAGGCCCTAACCTATCGGAGCAATGAAGTCTGGACCATCGCTGGTGAACTGGCCGTTGGCTGGAATAGATTGCTAGACACAGTAAAGGTTGCTTAATTTCACCGAAATGGTTAGTTCAATTGAGCCAAGTGTCCTTTGATTCAACAAAGCAATACCGCTAGCTTTCGGTTCTTTTCTCCCTAGCGTAGTCCTCAGAATGCACAGTCCACAGACCATGCTACATGTTGGTATTGCGGAGTACGGTCGGGTAAGACGTCATCGTCCGATACCCGGCATGTGAAGCGGACCACCAGATTTAACAGCACTTTGACAAAAATAATATCAATGTTTAAATCCTTTGCAACGTGAATGTTTTCGTCCTATTGGGCACAATTGGGCGCAGAAATTAAATCAATCAATGGATTGTAAAACACTATAGTTGTCTGAGCAATCACTGACTAGAACCAGTCGGGCAAATTGGGTGCCTGACGGACTACGCTTTTGCACAGGATCTGCATAGACTGCCCTGGAATTGAGCAATCACAGTCTATTCTTAACATGGGCTGATATTTCGAACGTTTGGGCAGTGACTCAGTGTACCTGTGTTTTGCTGTTGCATGGCTCGATCCGGCACGTCTGACTCGTCTGACAGCACTTGGCCCTACGAGGAAAGAGGGGGAGGGGTTATGCATGCACGGTTAAATCTAACGTGTCTGAGTGTAAACCGGAAGAGCAAAGAATACACACACTAGCTGTACCAGTCACCAAGTGTACATTCTTAGATGTGATTGAATACCTTAATACAGTCCGACAAGATCTTGTTGTCCAACTCTTTACGCAGTTTATTGTAGACAATTAGGTTGTGGCAGCGGCATGCGGGCCCCTATTGACTCGTATGGATATAATAAAAGTTACAAGTAGATACTGAACGAATGCAAATTATTATCACATTATCTAGCTGACACCTTATTTGTCTAGTTAGTCTTTATCTTCAAAGCAATTTGCCTTAGTTATTTGTTTTGTTTTGACTCAACATGTACATCTGTTTCAACACAACTTGTTATGTTACAGGTGTCATCACCCGAACACAGCGTGCATATTCTAGACGCTGAACTTGATTAGATGGTCGAAACGATTAACGCGTTACCCAGTTACAATCATTTAAACGCTTTACACAATACAAACTTTTTACAAGTTATATAATTTATACTACAAAAGCCAAAAGCAAACACAGCAAACATAACTGCTGACTTCCCTACAGAATGTCTCAATTAGTACCTACCAACCAGTTGCTCTAACAACAGTAGTCAATCTGCTTCTACAAAATCATCTATGCACTTACTTTAATAATATTACTACTGGAACCTTTCATTAATTTCTTTTGTTTATTTTTAATCTTTCTTTTCTTTTCTCAATTTTTTTTTTATTAGTCCCTCCCCACTGAGATCGATCGTGATTGACATCAATCGTAACATCGCGGCTGACTTAACCAGATCATGTATTCGGATCGGCCGCCAGTCAACCCAAATGGCCTGCCATCTCCTTCGCGTGGTCAGACACAAGCCAATGGGCCGCCACTCCCTCCAAAGCCTCCTGGATACGTCCACCAAATGACCCCTGCAACCTCCGAGTTCATGCTCAATCACCACTCGAATCGCGTCGTCAGACCAGTAGTTCCTGGCCATCCTCCAGTGGCAGTTTCCGAACTACCAGAAAGAAGACCAACTTTTCATCCACAAGGACCAAGAGGATCTCCATTTTCGCCTGAACCAGGCATTCCCTCTGAATATGGCCAACCTAGTCCTCAAGCTGGCCTGCAATCCCTGATTCCTGTCGGTCAAACTCCTATACAAACAAACTATACACAACAGGGATTTGAGCGCGACAACATTGATCCATATCTATCTTATCACACTGATGGCGTTGATTCTGACCGATACTCAGGAGGTCATGTTCAGGACCAATATAACTACAATTCGAATGATTTGTACAGCCAACACAATCAGGTTCCCCAAGGATCATCACAACAATACGATCAATACGACCAATACAACCAGTACAGCCAGCCCAGCCAGTTCCAAGATCCTTATCACGACCAATACAACCAGAATATGTATCAACAAGGTCAGGGACAGTCCCCAGCATTTCCTGAAAGCCATCTTCAGAGTCAATTCAACGGCAATGGTCAGAATTTAGCTGATCAATACGAGCATATCACTCCTCACAGTTCTCCCTACAATCAAACTGGTGATGATGCACAGTATACTTCTCCATATCAGGCGCCAGTATATGAGGATCCTTATAATCAACAAAACCACCAATATCAGAAGCCGTCATATGGTCAACAACCACAGACTCCGGCATACGAGCCCGTTCATCACAATCAATACGACTACGACTCGCAATATGCTCAGGGTCATGATGAGTATGATGACCAGTACCAATATGGCAACTATAACGAAACGCCCGTTGTGGTTCCAAATAATGTGTCTCCTTATCCTGTGAGTGATAGCGACGAAGATGATCGTCCTCTTCCTCAGCTGTTCCCTCACATTAAGATTCCTACCAAAACATCGCCAAGGTATGAGGTTCCTCCTTTGCGAACCGATGATGCACGACCGCCAAAGCTTAATCTCCCGTCGCCATCAAGACAAACTTTGCTCCCTGCTCCATCAATGCAATCTCCAAGGACACCTAGAAAACCAGTTGAATCTCCTTCTCCTAGTCAGGAGTCGGTGAGCTCTTTTGGTTCCACTGAAGATCACATTGCATCATTCCCCGAAAGGCTAAAACGATTCAGCATGCCGGCGTTGATTCCTCCATCAACGACCCTTCCTTCATCTCAAACGCTCCCTGACATTGGTTCTCTCACTGTTCGTGATGATTCTATGATATCTTCAATGCAAAGTTCTACTCGAACAGATGATGGTGGCAGCTTGATGATTAGATTGGGATTGCCAACTATTCCGGATGCTATACCACGATTCGATGCAACTCGTCTTGCGTCAAAGGACTATGGTCAGTGTCTAGAGCCGTGGTCGCTGAGGGCCATGTCTATTTGGCTTGGTCAACTATGCTCTTCGTCAACTGACTTGCCTCTTGCTGAAATTTCCAGAGCTCTAGTTGGACTCTTTACTCATAATGTTCCAACGCTTAACTGGGTTCATGCAGAGCAAATGGCTGATAAAGCTGTCAAGTCCCTTATATACGAAGGGTTCATTATTGTCCGGGAAGATGATGTGTCTATGATATCGCTTGACAGAACAACAAGCCCCAATGGTGTGTTCCCGACTCTGACCGGTCGAGGCTGTTATTCTTATGGGTCCGAACACGATTCATCGCTACGGTGCTATTCGTCCAAATGCAGCCGAACTATACCTGTCAAGGCATCCTTGTCAACAGCCCCTCAAATTGACGATTATAGCAATAAAGACTGGGCTCAGTACTACAAAATTGATTCTGATAAGCTCAATGCTATGGATCGTCAAGAGGTTAAGCGCCAATATGCCATTCATGAGCTTATAGTTGGAGAGGAATCTTTCGTAAGTGATCTCAATATCCTGTTGACTGTTTATGGAGAGTCTCTGAAAAGGATGGTGCCCAACATTATGAAAGGTCAAGACAGATTCTGGGAAGGTACCTTTGGCACAGTGAAGACTCTTGTTGATTGTAATTCAAAATACCTCCTGACTGGGTTGAAGTATCTGCAGCAAGAACAAGGCCCATATATCAAGGGTGTAAGTGAAGTGGTTTTGCTGTGGATTAAAGAAGCCAGAGCGCCATACATTCGATACGCCAATAATTATTTGTACACTGACAAACGAATCCGCCATGAAAAGGATGCGAACCCTGCTTTTACCAATTGGCTGGACCAAACCAGCAGAGATCCCCGCACCAAAGGTGTCCCTCATTCATTCCACTTCCATCGTGTTATTCCCAGACTGGCTCGTTACGGCCTGTTACTTTCATCAATTTTGAAATCCACTGCGACATCTGATCCTGAACATGAGCTGTTGGAGCGATGCATATCAGAATGTGATTCCATCACGAGGGAATGCAACACTCTGATGGCGTCGATTGAAAAGACTGTCGAGATTAAGGAATTGTCATCTCAAATCCAATTTAAGGGACCCGAAGAGACTGTAGATTTGCGTCTGCAAGAGATAAAAAGAAAGCTTATTCGTCGCGGTGATGCGGTGCGACCGGGAGATTATAGACTGGACTGGATTGATGCTCATCTTGTATTACTCGACAATTATTTCATCTTATCGAAAATCAGAAAGGGACCGAATGGTACAAAACTCTATGTCACGAAAAAGGTATGTAAATCTTTTCTTTTGATTTCGTTGCTAACAATAGCCTATCCCATTGGATCTTTTAGTTCTTGAATCTGCGGATGACGATCCCGTAACCAAGTCTTCGTCATCCAAACTAGGAGTTGGTACTTTTACAAGTCACGTTGCGACCGACGCTAGGCGTGTAAACCGGCAGTTGATCCAGGCATCGTCTCCAACCAGGTCTTCTATTAGTAGTCCTGTATCAGCAGGAGCTTCTTCTGTTACTGCATTGAGCGATACCTCGGATAAGGAGATTATGTTCCCATTCAAGGTAACTCATCTTGGACAACATCCTGTCACGTACACGTTATACACGAGCTCAAGCCTTGATCGAGATAAATGGCGAGACGTTCTGCGTGATGCCAAACGGGATCATAGTTCGTCAGCTTTTGCATCAAACTCGGAACCGTTTACACTGAGGGTTATAGCTGATACCGCATTTGGTTATGATCCTTCCAATACTCCAAAGCTACCGGTGTTTACAGAGGCTACTGCATTAGACCGTGCACTCCGGGGCCAGTTAGCAAATTATGCAGATTCACCTCGGCCTCTTGTAAAGTCGCGGATCAATTGTGGTGTTGGTTTCGTGTTTGCAGATGGTAATGAATATTGTCTGTTGGGATTGGACTATGGAGTTTATATCCACAATCGTAAACCAGGTGCAGTATGGACGAAATGCTTGGATTTGACCAAGGTCACCCAAATCGATGTCATTGAGGACTTGAATGTTGTGTTGATTATTGCTGACAAGGCTTTCATGTACTATGACTTGGATGCTGTTATCAGCCATGCTTACAAGAGTCCTGTTAAGTCAATGTCTGCTTCATCGCGGCAATTCAGCGGTCCTGTAGGACATAGGATTTCCCAGAACAAGCGAGTAGGATTTTTTAAGGTTGTACATATGAAGATGAGGATCCAGGTATTCTACAAGCGATACGAGAATCTGTCATCAACGTTCAAAGTTTTGGAACCCATAAGAGAAAAGGGATCACAGAAACGAAGATCTCGCCTCTCATTGACTAGAGGAACGGGGATGTTTTCAACAGAGTTTTTCCGTGATACCGAGCAGTTCTATGTTCCAACCGAGACGTATGGTATCAGTTTGTTCAAGTCAACTTTTGCTGTGCATACCGCCAAAGGATTTGAGCTCATGTCTCTGGATTCTAAGCAAACGCAAAGCTTACCTGCACCAGCTTCATTGACAAATAGTTCGCTTGTCCCCATCTTGAAGACAGCAAATTCACCTATTAGAAACATGACACTTGAGATGTTCAGGAAAAAAGTTGAGACGGCCAAACCAGTTGGCATGTTTAGAATCTCTGATAAGTCCTTGATACTATGTTATGAGGACTTTGCTATTTATTGCGATAATTTTGGAAATGTCGTGGGGCCAACAGTTGTGAATTTTGTATGCAAAGCTCGTGAAGTGACAATGCAGATGCCTTACTTGGTTATATTTGGTGATGAGCTAGTCGAAGTTAGACGGGTAGATCAAGGAGGTCAGTTGAAACAAGTCATCTCTGGAAAAGATATACGAGCCATCGAGACCCGAGAGGGTCAAATAAAATTGGCATTGGCTCATCCAAGTCTGGTAGGTCGGCAATTGGTTGTTGAGTTAGTAGGTAATGAGTTTGTCAAGGAAGATGATACTAGCAGTCTATCAGGCTTATGATTTTGTCAAAGACCCGCAAAGCTAATGAGTTCTTGACTGTTTTTATAATGGAATGCATGATTGGTTTTTAGAAGTTTATTTATATTAAATGTTTATTACGAATCTGTGATCTAACGTTTTATTTTTTATTTTTTGTTCTTTTTCCTTTTCTTTTTTCAGGCATGCATATCGGTTCTGCATAGCAGATCTAGACGTTGCCCACGTGCCAGGGGTAAGAGAATTTCCCCATTTGTAGCAGTGTCCATCTCTTCGTTATAACTTCAACATGGATCAGGAATATCAAAGTACAACGGATATGTCCACAACTATCGACGATATTGTCGAACTGTTGAGGGTGACATTGTGCGATCCATTCCGCATCTGGCTCCTCCCGGGAACGCTTTATGCCATGCGTTTGTCATTCCGGCCATTACTAGTGATGATCCCTTTGCTGTTTGCTATCACCGTTGATATATGCCATTTGGTGAGCTTTTTCAACGACCGGTATTTGCAAAAAATGGCAGGGGGTTCTTGGATTCTGTCTCCTCGAACCGATGTAGTAGTGATCACTGGTGGAAGCTCAGGACTGGGCCGTACTACTGCAGCTATCTTGGCGGTTAAAGGCTACAAAATAGCAATACTAGATATTGTCAAGCCCGAAATGGAACTACCAAACACCCACTTTTACCCTTGTGATGTTTCTGAATATGATCAGATAGAAGCTGTTTTGGCCAAGGTTGAGAAGGAGTTGGGAAATGTAGTGGTGTTGATGAACAACGCAGCAGTTGTCAATAACAAGACAATTGCCGATGTCGATCGAGAAGACATTGTAAAAATTTTGAATGTCAACTTGGTAGGCTATTTCTGGACAGTTAAAGCATTGTTGCCAAAATTTTTGAAACAAAAGAAAGGATATATTATCAATGTTTCTTCGACTTTGGGTACATTAGGACCAGCAGGAGCTGCTGCATACGCAGCATCCAAAGGAGGAATCAATGCCATGCACGATTCACTCACTTTTGAGACTGCTGGAACTGGGGTCAAAACACTGCTTGTTACATTGGGTCAAATGAATACCAAATTGTTTTCCGGTGTTAAGACTCCTGATGATTTTCTGGCTCCTGTTCAAAGGACTGTCGACGTTGCTCAGGAGATTGGAAAAGCTCTTGATAATGGATTCTCTGGCCAGATCTCGATGCCTACATATGCGTCGTTGGTTCCTTGGACCCGAATTGTTCCTGGAGCTTTGGTAGCATACATTCGAAAGAAGTATGCAATGGATGAGGCAATGAAAGGGTTGAAGCAAGATTAGACGTATCAAAAAAGTACTCGAAGAAACACAAAAAAGCTCTCCAGAAAAGATCATCATTTTTGGCATGTTTTAGGTACGACTACAGCACTGAATAATAATAATAATAATAGGTTCGTATCATTAATGCCACAGCAACAACAGCAACAAGAAAAAAATCATTGCTTCTTCTTGTCGATTTGACTCTGAAGGAATGCCTGGAATCGACTGAATACCAAATATCCATTCAAATCAAACCACTCGGTGAATTCTCCAACTGTAGAACTTTTTGAACTTTGGCCCTTGTGTTGGACCTCGACATTTACTGTATATTTTGGAGCAGTTTTGTCGACAATTGTGCTGATGATAACTCTCGCTCCAGTCTTGCTATGATCTCCAATGTACACTGAATTCTTTTCAACAAATCGAATCCACCCATTGTAGGCGACCATTAAAATTGAGAAAGCTGCTACTCCTGCTACAATCTCTAAATATGCGCCATTGAAACCCAATGTTCGTTCCCTCCAGAACACCAATGCAGACACAATTATAGCGCTATAGCCAAGCGCCAGTCGGATGTTTTCAAACCCTCGATATTGGACATATCCCAGTCCAGTCAAAGCCTTTGTTAGATACTATTCAGTGGGATTATTCAGCGGGACTGTTCTGTGTCATTATTCGATGGGATCATTCAATGGGACTATTCAATGGACTATTCAGCAGGTATATGATCCATTGTGATCCACAGTGATCCCATAAGAACCAGTAATCCACTGGAATTCTAATGCACGAAATCAATTCATCAATGGATATAATATCACACGACATTCCTACAATACAAACTCAAGATCATATAAGATCATATAGATCAAATAGTCTGTGATACCATAGAATTACAGCCCCCCCTCACAATTGCTACTTACTGGTCCAATATTATCATCCGAACAATTCTTTAATTCGTTGGAAGAGCTAGTTAGCTGTTGAACTGTTAATCTACTCTTAATTCTAGCTTACTATAAATTGACTGCTGCCGTTTGAACACTCATATGGAAGATGGTAACGTCGCAATAGACTGTAATGCTGGCCGTATGGATCGAGTGAGCCTATGCACTTAACGGACGGATGGTGCATCGGGGGCATGCAACGATGACATGTGGTTACTGATGCCACTAACCGACAAGCACGGCTATCCACATTGTGTTATTAGAGGTTCCCCACACAGCACAAAAACTAAGCTTCCTGACATTTGGTCAGGATTAATGGCTGGTTCCAAATGTCGGAATACAAATACGATGCAAAGTCACATCCTTTTGTGCCTAGGGAAACGGCACGTGAGCCTACTCCACGCCGAAAAGGCCAGAGACAGCCTCAACGGCCGTCAAACCCAACCAAATCTGGTCGCGGCAACTCCAGCAGGTCTGGGCGCAACGGAGTAGGCAACAGAGGATCAGGCGGCACCAACAAAAGTGGACGGGATGACCTGAACCTAGATGAGATATTGAGGTCATCGGACCGTAATAAGCGAGGCGAGATCTCGATCTCTCATTTGATAGGCTCAGACAATCATGCAAACAGTCATGGACATGGCCATCGTGGGCTTGGTCAAGGACACGGAGGACATGGAAGACCACGGAACCATAGCCATTATGGCACTTTGGATAAGGAATCATATATCAATATGACATGTCGATTTGTTGTTGACATGAGAAGTCCTTATAAATCACTGCTCGGTGATCCTGATCTTATAGTGTCTATGGATTGGGTCCTCCGGATCATCATGCATCCTACCAAATGCCCTATTTGTCTTGAAGATTCCCCAGAAGCTCCTCGAATGTTGGAATGTGGCCATGTATTGTGCTATCCTTGTCTTTTCCGATACATTGCTGCAGATCCAGTGGTTAAATCAGGCGAGACGAAACCCTCAAAGTACAAGGAATGCCCCTTGTGCCTTGACAGAATCCATGTTGACAAGATTGTGCCAGTAATCCTTTCGAATGCCGATGACAGATTTGACGTCCCACAAGTTGACCATGAATCGGTCTTGCGACTGATGATAAGACCCACAGGAAGTTTGAATCCTGTGCCAGTAGATGCGTCTGGGGTGAAGCTGCGAGATTTCAACGACCTACCGGTAGTCTCTAATAGCTATATTAGCCAGGGTTCGCGGTTAATCAAGGGAAATGTCAACTATGCTATTGAGCAGTATGAACGGGAAATCGATGAACTCACAAAGTCGAAGAACCAGAATATGATGCTATATGATGATGATGGGGTATTTTATACCCAAGCTATAAATGCGATTTCAGACCATATACAGATATATGCGTTGGATTTGCCTAATGACAAGAGAGACTTTAATAAGGGTTCGAAGGAATCCACGGACCGTAAAGGTTCCAGTGCACCACCCACCCCTAAAGTCGGTGGCTACGAGGTTGAGGGAGATATCCCTGTAGCTGCTTTTGATAATCTTTCGTTGAACAAGACTGGTTTCGACAGTAGTGAGCGTCGTTTCGGTGTTGGTATCGATGAAGTTGGTCACTCTGACGTCAACAACGAAACGACAGCAACAACAGCAGCGGTACCAGAAGAAGCAATGCTACACAACCTACCGAATCATCTTGACTCCTATTCAGATAATAATGCCTTTTACTTTTACCAAACCGGATTTGATTCATTGACTAAATACTTTTTGGCACCTCTTGACATTCGAATTCTCAAAAGGGCTTTTGGGTCGTATTCAGCGTTTCCTGCTGCAGTGATTGTGAAAATCGAAAATGTCGTACACGGCATGTCGATGAACGATGAGCTACGCAAGAAAATGAAATATCTCGGCCACATCCCTTCGCATACTCCAATTGCATTTCTCGAGTGCGACTTGCAGGATATCGTCCCTGCCGAAGTGCTCAGCCAATTTTCTCGTGAGTTGTCACTACGAAAGAAACGAAAGGAAGAGAAACAGAAGCGCGAGGAACGAGATAGAAAGCGTATACAGCGTGAAGAGGAAGACCAGCTTCGTCAAGAACTGTTGCATGGCCCCGATTACATCAATTTTGCAGCACCGCCATCTCCTAATCCATCTTTTTTGGACCCAACTGACGACCCTGTGCTTCCATCTGCAACCGCAATAATGTCGTCGTCTCCTGGGTCGCTTCAAGCTCAGAAGACGGTTTGGGGAACAGAAGCTGTTTCATTTGCTGATATTACGGGTCCGCAGTCAGACCACGATGATGATCTGGACATTCAACAGATGATTGATCAAGCACAGAGGAATCGGCGGGGTCGTAAGAAGCTGGTTCTAATGTCAACAAATCGTACTGCGTACTAGTGATGTATATAATAGCATAGCATCTATATTTATAGCAGTTAAACAATAGCATGATTATAGTTCAAAATAGTTTACATTTATTTCTTGAGACTAGCCACCTCGCTTTCAAGCTTCTGAATACGTTCGTTTGCTTCAACTAGCTGAGTCTTGAGAGATGCCACTGCTGTTGACAAGTCCTTGAGTTTATCAATCAAAGTAGTCTTTGCCTTGGGCTCGGAACTAGGTTCGTCGTTGGCTTTTGGCTTGTTGTTGGTCTCCGGTTCGGCAACAGGTGTAATCTCCTTGGCCTCGGGCTTTGGCTCGGGCTCAGATTTGGCAACTGGTTCAGGTTCAGATTCAGCAATTGGTTCTGGAGCAGATTCAGCAATTGGTTCTGGTGCAGATTCAGCAATTGGTTCTGGTGCAGATTTAGCAATTGGTTCTGGTTCAGATTTGGCAATTGGCTCCGGTTCAGACTTACTTGGCACAGGCTCAGATTTGGCCAAATCTGGCTCAGTCTTAGCATCCGATACGGCCTTGGAAACAGAGGTTGGTAGAGGTTCTTCCCAGGTACTGTTATCTTCTGTGACCTCATCTTCATCATCATCTTCATTGTCTGCCGATTTCTTCAAAAAGTCCTTGACTCCCTTGGACGAAAACATTCCCTCTACATCATCTTTATCAACTGGTGTGGCAGGCTCTGATTTCTTTGGCTCCTCTTTAGCTACCTCTGGTTCGTCCTTTGGCTCAGACTTTGGCTCGTCCTTTGATTCGTCCTTTGGAGTAGGCTTGGGCTCAGCCTTTGGCTGTTCAACAACAGCAGCAGCTTCTTTCCCCTCAAACTTGGCTTCCAATGAAATGACCTTTGGCAAGCTCGTTTTTCCAGATGCCCATTCTTCAGCTGTCAATGCAGCCTCGCCTGCTCGAGCATCAGGATAGATATCAGACTGGAATGATTCAGCTCGTCGTGGAACATAGAATGGCAATGGTTCCACCAACGAACCATTAACCATCTTATATAGACGTACAACTTCATGCTCGTGGACACGAAGAGCTCGTCGAGGCAGCATACCCATACCACGCTGAGGGTCTTTTGATTGATACTCTGACAGCGGGAAGAATTCATCATTGCCATATTCAAAATATCGAACGTTACCATCACCTTTGCCTGCCAAGTACAAACAACTAGTGCCTTCGTCATAGAATGGCATGCAGATCCCTGCTGACGAGTCAAGACTCACAAAATCGCCAATAGGACCCGCACCAATGTCTTTGGAGTTCCATAGCCCTAATTGTCGGTCACTCATTCGACTGAATCCAGTAGTGGCCAATCTATCATCTTTACCCAGCCAAACTATTCGAGCAGCCTTGGCACCAGCATGCCCTGAACCCTCAGAGATGACCTTTTCGGCACGAATATCCCACACTCGGATCTTCTTGTCTCGACAAGTGGACGCTAACAGAGATCCGTCATAGTTGAACGCAAAACTTGTAACGAGATCGCCATGTTGTAAAGTATAAAGAGCCTTGCCAGTTTCAATGTCCCAAATCTTGACAGAATAGTCGCCTGAAGAACTGGCAAGAATGTCCTTAGCCACTGGGTGGAATTGAACATGGCCCACCTTTTTGGAGTGGCCAGCCAAGAACTTGATAGGTGCAATATCAGCAATTTCATCCTCATCTTCGCGGGGCTTGAGGGTGAACGATTGTGGCACCTTCCAGATTCCCACTCTACCATCATCAGACGCAGACGCAACAATCGAATCATCAAATGGATTCCAGTCAGTGTCAAGCACCGCAGCAGTATGGCCTCGGAACAACGGCATCTTGTCAGGCAATTTGCCTACTTCCTCGAGAGGAACCACTGCAAAAGCTCCACCTCCCGAAGCATCCCAATTGACTGATAAATACTTGGGATTGACCTTTACAATGTTGGAATCCCATGCATTTTTACTGGGTTAGCCGACTTTCGGACCTCCACCATATATACGTACGTCATGCGGATATTATCATAGCACAGCTCTTTCTTCGCGGGCTGTCCGTACACATGACGGAATTTCGATGCTCGAACAAACTTTCCACTAGGTTAGCAATCATTACTTATAAGCAAAATATCACAGCAATTGTACCTCATATTGAAGGTGTCAACAGCGATCCGCTGATGTTATGAAGATAAGTGGGCAGGGATGTACGAGACTGGTTGTGCAGCCAGGCGTTATTAGGTGGAGTTGGCCATTTATGGAATTGATGTTGAAAACATTGTATTTTAATTTGATATTTATGAAAGTACTAATAATCAGATTTATTACTGTAGATATTAGATGGAGAGAGATCAATTGGTGAATCTTTAATATCATTGACTTATCTGTAGTTCGTATTAGTGATTCTATGTCGGTGGCTGTACCTGCAAATGTACCTGCCGATGCTGCACGAAGTCTGTCTCTGCTAAACGATCCTACTGGAGATTCTCGGGTATAACAGTTGTTTTCGATTTCCTGATTATTTTGGAATTGAACAAATAGGCGTATTTAAAGAAATGACTCTTTATATTGTTGGTAGAATGATAGTCATTGAATACTGGTGAGCCTAAGTATCAGATCATGTGGTACTAAATCCCAGTAACCCAGTACATTATAGTAGCAACATGAAACTAATCCAGTTAGACTGACAGCGTCGCATAAGTTCAAATTAGAGTAATTGAGATATACCTGCAGAACTTGGAATAGTGAGACTTTTAGTCGAAATATTTGAATAGTATCATTTGTTATTCGTGGTCCTTTATATATTCTTCTTGCAATCACTTACTTGCACTCTTCTTTTGCACAACTTTTGCTTCCCAGTGGCTTGCTTCGACCCCGTCGCTATTCTCAGGTTGAGAATTGGCTTTTTAACATATTACACACGTGAGATACTTCTTGAGTTTGCAATTCGTCTTTTTTAGAAACATTCCGGAGAATATCTTTAATCACTTTTAATATTTTAATATCTTTATGGTAACGGATGTGCGGCTAATTAAGGTTGCATGAAAGATGTACTCGGAGATGGCGGTGAGGATCTCCGAGTCATTACACAGCAATACCGGACTAAAGCAGTCAGATCAGTTCACAGACCGTTTCTATTTCAGTAAAACGATGTTTCTTGGTCAATTGTCATGGTTCAAGTAATTCTGCTATTTGACGAGTGCTGTTTTATTTATACAAGTTTTCGTACATTCAATTCCCATATAAACTCAGTGAGTCATTTAGTTGCCCGGTAGAGCCACTAAATATGAACCGGTTAGACAACCAAAATACTCATAAATGATAAGCGTCCACTATTGTACACTATTTCTCATCATACTATACTCCTTTACTAATTAATGTCCGTCAAATTGCATCATTTATGGACGTTTAGGCTCTTCTTACCATTACTTCGTGACAGCCCTACATAAATATATGGGATTTACTCGGGGCTCACCTCATCGCTTCCTACATCGCCCTAATGCCAGTACTAACAACGATATCGCCTATCAGTTCGACGGCTATTATCACCACTCCGGTGACTACGCTGAAAGAAATTGATGATTTGATTCTTCCCAATGCTGTTAAAGCTCAGAAAGAATGGGCAACATCCAGCTTGGAGTCGCGAAAGAAGATTGTTGCCAAATACATTGAGCTTTTGTCTGATGATAAGACTGCCACAGAGCTTGGCAAAGACATCACCAAACAAATGGGAAGGCCAATTCGATACACAAAGGGAGAAATCTCTACAACAGTATTGCGAACCCAAGTTTTGCTTGACTATGCCGATGAAGCACTAAGTACTGTTGAAGTTGATGAGGAATCCAAGCCTACTTTTACCAAGTACCTTTCTAAAGATCCTCTAGGAGTGGTGCTGATCATCTTTCCTTGGAACTATCCATACCTGTGCTTGACCAATGCATTGATTCCTGCTCTTTTGGCTGGAAATGCTGTGCTTATCAAGCCATCTCCTCAGACTCCATTGGTAGCCTCTTCGGTTGCAAAGTTATTTGCTCAGGCTGGGTTACCTGATGGGGTGCTCCAGGTTGTTAACTCTGGAGATCCTGAGATGCTCGAGACTCTGATTTCTCGAAAGTCAATTGCGGGTGTTTCATTCACTGGATCTGTTGAAGGAGGATTGGCTGTGCAGCGAGCAGCGTCTTCTCGATTTATTCCAGTTGCTCTTGAATTGGGAGGAAATGATCCTGCTTATGTACGAAATGATGTCAAGGATATCAATGCCACTGCAGAAGATATTGTGGATGGTGCTCTATTCAATTCTGGACAGAGTTGTTGTGCCATTGAACGTGTGTATGTGCACGAAGATGTCTACGACAAGTTTGTTGATGCAGTAGTCAAAGTGGTTAAAGGTTACAAATTGGGAGATCCTTTTGATCCCGAAACTCAACTTGGACCTGTCATCTCTGAAAAAGCTGCTCGAAACATTCGAGCTCAGGTTAAGGATGCTGTAGACCGAGGAGCCACGAAATTGATTGGAAACGAGTTCGCTGCTGGAGAAAAGCTCAACCCCACCTTTGTCAAACCCCAGGTATTGATTAATCTCGACGAAGCAAGCTGTAAGTTTATTTGTTTTTTGTTATTTTTTGTTGCTTTTTTTCTTTGCTTTTTTTGGACTTTTTTATTTTATTTTATTTTATAGTATTAGGATTAGTTGGCTAACTCAGTGACGGTAACTCATGAAACTTTTGGACCTGTCATCCCCATCATCAAGGTCAAGTCTGATGAAGAGGCTGTTGGCAAAATGAATGATTCGGATTTTGGTTTAACTGCGTCTGTTTGGACATCTGATCTGAAGAAGGGAGAACAGCTAGGAAACTTGATTGAGGCAGGCACTGTGTTTGTTAACCGAGCTGACTACCCGGATCCCCACCTGGCATGGACTGGATACAAGAACAGCGGAAGAGGAGTATCACTATCTAAGTTTGGATTTGCTTTTTACACAAAGCTCAAGTCACACCATATTAAGGCTTTGTAATAATTTAATTAACAAAAGTATCAGTCCGCGGAACATACAAAGTTGTAAATTTTTTGCCCATGGTTTTATTGCCGGTGAGAGAGCAGCCACTCACTAGCCACCAGCCACAGCGAATTAGGAAATGGTTTTTGAAGGTGCATGCATCCATGGTGCAATTGTGCCAGAAGTTTGCATCAAGCCACGGTGGCTGTGACTGTCGGGCTGCATGATTGAAGCATAGCGCTGACTGTAGCCCTATTAGGCATATTTTGTAGAGAAAACTTTTGCTCAACTTGGATAAACTATATGCACACGACATATTGAATTAATTGTAATCCTTCCGATTGAACAGTTGCAGTGGCCAATGGCATTTAACATCCAGGTCTGAGTCGTTTTGTGAAGGTCTTTTAAGGTGGTTGTGACCCATGTTTGATGTTGCATCCTACAGGTGTGTGATAGCGTAATACGGAGATCCCAAGCCTTGCAGGTCACGTGTTATGAAATATTAGCCACCCAAAATGAGCACCGGTGACGAAATCAAATCATGTCAGAAATGCCAGTAGTTTGCACCCCCAGAAAGGGTGGAAAGTTTATAAAAGGGACCCAATTCCCACCCCTTTTTTTTAATTTCTGCAACCTTCCCAATTGTATATTAATAATCTTGTGAAGTTCAATTCCCAAAAAATCAAATAGCCATGTCTGTTCCTGCTCAACCTCCTGCTGGCACTCTCCGATTGGGATCTAAGGCCCCTAACTTCCAGTCCGACACTTCCAACGGCCCAATTGACTTTCACGAGTTTTTGGGAGACTCATGGGGTGTTTTATTCTCCCACCCTGATGACTTCACTCCTGTGTGTACCACTGAGCTCGGAGCTTTTGCCAAATTGGAGCCCGAGTTCGCTCAGCGAGGTGTTAAGCTCATTGGTCTTTCTGCTAATACTGCTGACTCTCACCACGCCTGGATCAAGGACATTGATGAGGTGACTGGCTCTGAGCTTTCATTCCCCATCATTGCTGACCCTGAGCGAAAGATTGCTTATGCTTACGATATGGTTGACTACCAGGACACCACCAATGTGGATGCCAAGGGCATGGCTCTCACCATCCGATCTGTCTTCATCATTGACCCCAAGAAGACCATCAGACTTATTCTGGCATACCCTGCCTCTACCGGTCGAAACACCGCTGAGGTTTTGCGAGTTGTTGATTCTCTCCAGGCTGGTGACAAGCACCGAATCACCACTCCTATTAACTGGACTCCTGGTGATGATGTCATTGTCCACCCCTCTGTTTCCAACGATGAGGCCAAGACTCTGTTCCCCAAGTTCAAGACCATCAAGCCTTACTTGCGATTGACTCCTCTTGACATTGACAACCAGAAATAGTTAAGAAAGTTAAGATGACTTAATGTGATGCCTAGTATTGTTTTTAAAAGTTCTTTCCTGTATTGTATTGCTTTTTCTCCCTTTTTCGTTTTCTTCCTTTAATAGTTGCTTTTCATTACCGAAATCACCATTTTTCAGTGGTATTTGTACTAACCAACCCGTATCCTGTAAGGTGTAATTAATTCGTGCCTAATGTCATTGCAGCTGTCGTCCCAAAACGGAAAACGCTAAATAGTTAATATTTCAAGAAGATATGGCGTGGTATAGATGTATAGATTTGCCGCTGTAAACTTAGATGAGTTTTTCTTGAATTTTCTTTGTAAAAGTCAAATATCCATCGTCAAACCATTTTCCCCGTCTTTCAGTGTGCTTTACTACTAAAATCACAGTTGCCAATACATTACCAGGCGTTGTCGCGCCGTTACCCACCTAAAAGCCCCAAAACCACTGATCGCGAATTATCCTTTGGCCATGACGTCCGAAGTCGATGCCTACGCCAAGCGCCTCGAGCGCGCAAATTTGGCTGTCCAGTCATGGAAAGCTGACATGGGAGAGGCCAAGTTGTTGTTTACGGCTTCTGGCAACTCTGTCCGGGTTTTGACTTCGCCCCTGTGTGATCCAAAGGCTCACTGGTTCTGCGAACATCAATGGCTCGATCTGAGCTCCTGTGCACTATGTTTCTTGTCATGGCAATCTGATACTGGCGAGAATGGTGCTGCATTATATAAAGGCATCTCTGACGCGGTTTCCCGGTGTACAAAGTGTGCAGTTCAATATCACCGGGCTTTTGATATCATGAAAGCCACTCTGATCGAGAAGGTGGGGGTTCCAGAGGAAAACGTTGATCAATTCTCTAGAGTTCTTAGTGGGATGGATTCCAAGCGTATCTGCGATTGGGCTCCCAGTCTGGTAACGGCAACAACCCCTATTACAGATTCAACCCAGAGTTGTCTTCGTATCACTCAAGCTGCATCCCTGATATCTGAAATATTATGGAATCCAAGCATAATTGATCCTCAAATCAACACCAATATCGATATTATTGCCGATCTTGTATCGAATCTGCATCAATCTCAAGCTATTGAGCCTGTGATTTCACATATGATTTCCTGTGGTGCATTTGGTAGTTTGCCTGTACAATCGAATGTCGGAGATGCTGCTACTCTTAGTGCCATGACATCGAGTGAAAGCTCGATTGGGTCGGAGACAGACGACACTCTACCTGTTGGACTCAGTATTATGCTTCTTTCATCATATCGGCCTGTTCAACTATTGGCAAGGAAAATCCTTGACAACGACCAATTGGCTAAAAAGCATATTTGCCTGCCTGATCTCACCCCATATACCCACACGATTAATAATAGTCGTGGTACTCGGCATGATGTCAATAGTATAAGCGAATCTGAGACCGCACAGTTTTGGTATGGTATCTATATATTGATGAACCGAGTACTTGTTACTTCTGGTAATCTCCAGAGCCAGTACGAGCTGTTGGCCAGGACCATCTTCGACTGT
Source organism: Sugiyamaella chiloensis (assembly GCA_030578775.1). Classification (NCBI taxonomy): domain Eukaryota; kingdom Fungi; phylum Ascomycota; class Dipodascomycetes; order Dipodascales; family Trichomonascaceae; genus Sugiyamaella; species Sugiyamaella chiloensis. The sequence continues at coordinate 668,443 of JAKTZE010000004.1, forward strand.
ATACGAAGGTACAAAAAGGTTCCAGAAATATATTACACATGTTGTTTATGTCTTGAGAAGCTTTTGAACTTGATGGACTTGGACAATGTTATTGAAAATTTGCTGGATCCTGGGGTAGTGGCAGATATTATACCAACATGGCAGTTTTTGTATTCGTTGTCGTCATATTCTCCTACTGGATTAAACGATCTTGATATCGATATTGATCTAGAAGTATTCATAAGATGGGTATCACTATTGGTTCCAGTGAATAAAACTTCAAAGCATCGTCGTCTACTTGGCAGTGCTAGAGCTCAGCAAATATGGCTAGAAGTTTTTCGAGGGCTTACAAAACTACCCCATCAGTCTACAAGTGTGATAGACCACCTAATTGGCAGCATGATTACAATAGCCTGCGACACCGCTTGTTTTGCTTTATATATTGATCCTAGTCATCCTTTCAGGCCTTATGATCCCACTGATATTCAATGTGTCCTCAGGATGCCAATGTTCGAACTCATTTTACTCAAATCTTCGGAGCTGTTTGAATATGCATTGAAAATGAATATAAATATTCGTGAGCTATTTGGAGGTTTTGCTGCCAACGTAATTGACTTCGAGGTTACAAGGATTTTAGCTACAAGGAAGATGAGCTCCAACTCGTTCCTAAAGCTCATTACAAAAGGCTCTTTGAAGAGTAAAATTCTTGGCGAGCTCTGTCAGCCAATATTAGCATCCGTTGGTTTAGCATCTTTTGTATTCGAAGTACCACTGAGGCAACATAGTACTACTAAAACGGAGGAAAATAACGATTCTGAAGTTGGGTTTTTATCTATCATTGCAACACTGCTAAAAGAAGTAGTGGACATCTCTGCAGATTCTTTGAAGTCTCACTTGCTAAGAGATCGGCACATGTTGAAGTCATGGTTTTTGTTAAGTTTTTGTGGTAGTGAGAGTGTCAGCGACGCTGCTATAGATGTTCTTTGTCATGCTTTTGATGAGACTGGTACTCGATCCAGTGCCCTCAAGTTGATGATTGGTGCATCCCCAGATTTCGTGCTTAATTCGTACTTCGACGCTATGGGAGTTGTCCTCGAAATGAAGAAATTCTCGGTGTTTCCAAACCAGGTCAAGATTGGTCAGGATATCTTAAATGCATTATATTTCGGGAATGGTCTGGTCGATGATTCATTCTCGTCTCGTCTACATTCCGATCTGTTGGAAAACGAATTGTATAAATTCTGGAATCTCACATGGAGATCGTTGGCGTTTATGTTTGAGCAGACAAGAACTTGGGGTAACAAATACAGTGTAGCTAGTGTTAAAGAGTTCTTTCGAGACGAGGCTGATCACTGTCAGAGGTTATTAGACAGTTTCCGGTTCTTCGAGTCTGATATTCCTAAAATGGATCATGCTACTTCTTCCAACGGTGAGTTGTTGGCACTTCCTGTTGCCGATGCTATTAGTGAGATCACAGATTTACTGAGACTCAAGGATCTTGTTTTATTGAACTCTTGTTTTAAAAACATGATGACGATTATCCAGCTCATGAGGTCGTTCAAGGTATCACTCCCTTCAACTTTGGTGGATGTTTTCACAAAGTTTGCAAGTGGTTCGATTAAGAACAACCTCTCGAGGGCTAATATCTCTGAACTGATGTCGGCATTGACTAGTATGGATGCGATAACCTCGTCAGAAGTTGATGTAATATTATCTGGTTCTAGGAAACATTCTCCTGCGGTATCAGAACCGTTACCCGCGACAGGTGGGAGAAAGTCAACTCAATCCTCCCTGCTTGATTTCATGTCTAGAACATCTGGAAATCTTCCACCTCCCCATCCTGTCATAATTCCCTCTCATCGAGAAGTAGCTCCCACTGCACCCACTAAGATGAGTCAAATGCAGATGTTACGTGAGAGTATTAAAAGCTCTCGCAAGTCCACACCTGCACCTTTGGTATCGCAGGGTCCACCTAAAGAGATTCACCCTCCACGAGCTCCAGGGTTCAATAATAAACGTGGTGAAAGTGCCAATGACAAATCGCTATCAAGGGATCAAGGTCTTCCTGCTGTTAGAGCTGATCATGCGGGTGAGAGTTCTGACTCCAATGATGATAGTTCTGACCTGGAAGGTCTATTCAATGAACAGCGGATTAACAAGGATAAAAGGCATAGTGCTGATAATCTCAATTCGGCAGGATTCACCTCATTGTCAAGACCACGAGGACCAATGCAATCCAAAATCTCTGAAGAAAAGTTGATGAAACTTCGGCTTAACGTTGAAGTCGATCAGCTTTACAGGGATGTTTTGAAATGGGACTATCATGATCGTAATGGCACTCCGAGCAACATTGATAAGAATTTGAAACCTCTGGCAGATAATTTCTCAAGCGCAGACCACTATAATAAGGCATTCTATCCCTTACTACTCTTGGAATGCTGGAATGGTCTTTTGAAGGCTAAAGAGGAATTCAAGTCGCAGCAATTCCCTTTCAATATGGAAATTTCACGAGTTGTCAGGTGTGATGACTTCTATGATGTGACTGTAATTATGGACCCCTCTGTGAGAAACAAAGTCAAATTTGGTGAAAGCGATTTGATTGTGCTCACCTATTTCGGTAAAACAGAGGCGGCCATGCTACCAGATGAGTCACGTCCCCATTGTTTTGGAATTATAACCAAATTTAATTCTCGCCTCGAAATACCAGAGACTACGATTCGAATGCACGTATCGCGTACACCTCAACTAAATGTTCGACACACTTTTAGTGGATTGAAGGTCATGAGGTGAGTATAATTCAAGGAGCCAGAAAGTGATTTCATGCTAACTAGTTTGACAACAATCGAGAGAGAATATAAAGCTTTGAAAGGTTTACAATACTATGAAATGTGCCCTCAAATTATTGGCGCTATTCCAAGCAAGTTACCAACGATTCCGACACAAGATCTGCAACGGGCTACTGTCACTTATAGTGCCAATGAATCACAAGCCAGGGCTATCCTTGGCTCTCTAAGTTTGCCTGGATTTTCTCTAATTCAGGGGTGAGTAATGGTGTCTGTCAAACGCTTTTTGGCTTTTGGGGAATTCGTTCTTGCAAGAAATACTAACGTAGGCCTCCTGGTACGGGTAAAACGAAAACCATTCTGGGAATAATAGGAGCGTATCTGAGTTCTTCATCGGTTAGAGCCACTCAACAGCTACCTTCCAGTGATCTGACAAAGAAAAAAAGAATTATTATCTGTACCCCTTCAAATGCTGCGGTTGATGAATTGGTGTTGCGGTTGAAGTCAGGCATTGTCGGTGTCCAAGGTCAAAAGATTGTTCCTAACGTTGTCAGGCTGGGACGAAGTGAGGCAGTCAATAGTCAGGTGAAGGATGTAACACTCGAGGAACTTGTAGAGCAAAGGTTTAAAGAGGCGGCTGGTCCAGCTGATAATTCATTGCATCAGAAGCAAATTGAGCTCGATCAGAGGCGGAAGCAAGTAGAAACGTTATTGAAGATGGATGATTTGTCAGAGGCAAGAAAACAAGAGCTGCTACGGGATCGAAACAACTTGTCTAATGAAATCAGAGATATTAGAAGAGCTAGGGACATGAATACGGATAAGCAAAAGTCAATTAGCCGGAATAGAGATGTTGAACGAAGGGATCATCTGTTCTCCATTTTGAATGATGCAGATGTTATATGCTCTACATTGTCTGGAAGTGCACATTCAGTTTTGTCTTCATTCCAATTCAAGTTTGATACTGTGATTATAGATGAAGCTGCTCAATGTATAGAATTGTCGGCTCTTATACCGCTGCGCTATGGCAGCACTCGATGCATAATGGTAGGAGATCCCAATCAATTGCCACCGACGGTTCTTTCACAGGCAGCAGCGAAGTTGAAATATGAACAAAGTCTCTTCGTTCGTATGTTTAACCAGTATCCAGAGAGGGTGTATATGTTGGATACTCAGTTCCGTATGCACCCAGATATAGCGAGATTTCCAAGCAAAGAGTTTTATAGCGGAAAGCTCTTTACTGGTGATGGCATGGAAGATAAGACAGCTAAACCTTGGCATGCTGATGCGGTGCTATCGCCATATAGGTTTTTCAATATCAAGGGAAGGCATGCCAGATCTGAGGTATCTAAATCGCTTTTCAACTCTGCAGAGGCTAATTGTGTGTATGATTTGGTTAAGCGCTTTTTAAGGCTTTACGAAGGCAAAGATGTTACAGGTGTTATTGGCATTATATCGCCTTATAAGAGGCAAATAGCAGAAATCAAGGAAGTATTCATAAGGCGAGAAGGTGTCGAATTTATGAATAAATTTGACTTCAATACTGTTGATGGATTCCAAGGTCAAGAAAAAGATGTCATTATACTTTCATGTGTAAGAGCTGAGCAGGATTCTGTTGGTGTGGGTTTCTTGGGTGATACTAGACGAATGAATGTTGCGATAACTCGAGCACGAAGCTCGATGTGGATTTTGGGTAATGAGACTAGTCTTACGAAGAACCCAGTGTGGAAAAGGCTGATAGATGACGCTAAGGATAAAAATCTTTGTCTTGATGCATCTCCCGGTAGTTTATTGACGGCAAAAGTTTCAACTAAAAGACCACGCGACAACTCTGAAGAGCTTCCACCCTCCAAGCTTGTGAAACCTGTGCCGGCTCAAAATCCAGACGATGGCAAATCCAAAACAATGTCAACTAATGGTGACGACACTAGGGGTTCCTTAAATGATGCTATACCGGCATCTGAAATGAGAGAAAAAGGAGCTGAACTTCCAAAGCAACCATCAAGGGTGGAAGAAGGAAGAGAAGATCAAGAGCTAGATATAAGGAAAGGGATGCAAAAGGATGTACGTGGAGAGCTCCAGAATGGGCCAAGCAATCTTCAGGAAAGGTCTATAGAAAAAGAGACAAGAGAGGAGCATCTCAAAGAAAACAATTATAATTTCCCAAAATTCCCTAGAGGTCCCAAGAATGACTGGAGAAAGGACCACCACCGAAGGGGGCCACCAGAACGGGACTTTAAAAGAGATCATTGGCAGCCAAGGGAAAGGAGGAAGGATTGGCCAAGGCCATATGAAATGGAATCGAATGGAGATAGAAATATCAGTGCTTTAGTTCCTGGCACAGAAGGTAGACAAAATGGTATAGAACGGCGTCCGTCCTCATCACATGAGTCCAGATCTGAAGCTCGGGATAAACCTACTGCCCCAGACCTTCCCAGAAGTGATCCGACACCCAACACGTCTAAAACCGAAGGTCCTCATGACAGACCTGATCATATGTCAAATTTGTCCAAAGGCAAACCATCTTTCAATGGGTCAAAATCTGAAGGTTATGTTCCAAATTCGGCGTCTTCATCCAATGATTCCAAACCTGATACATCTAACAATGTATCAAATTATCCCAAGGGCCCGTCTTCAAATCATAATGATAGGCGTAACACGTCAAATTTCAAACCAGGCTTTCGAAAGAAATCTAATGTCTTCATTCCACGAAAGCGTTGAAATTGTAAATAAATTATAATTAGAAGTTCCTGTAACAAAAGCATTTTAACTACTACTGGTAGCGCATGATCATTATATTATTTTATTATTTACTATTAGGTCCTATTTGTGTCATTAACTGAGTAGCCTCTGGCAATGCCTCCTCGGCCTTGTTTGACAATGGCACCACCTTCGTCAACTTCACTATAATCACTTCCAAGACCAGTCCATGAAGTTTTGGTATGCAGATATTGGGCAGCAGTAGAAACCGTTCCTTTGATGGCGAGCTGAGACTCAAATCTCGTAGCAAGGTCGGTGGAACTACTAGCGTTGGTACCAATGGTAGTACTATCATCATTGTTGTTGGCATGCTTCACTTCAATGTACTGCCGAAGAGGTCTGGAAGTTGACACATATTTACCAGTGACAAGATCATAAACTGGAGCATCTTCGTCAATATCTTCGTCTTGTTCGTTGTCGACATGGCTGTTCGATTCTTGACTTTTAGAAATGACAGAGTCAAAATCTATGAGCCAGTTTCCTGGCCAAGAAATAGTTGGCTCAAGAGCAAGCTGAAGTTCATAGGGAGTGATAATTGGTTTGTAATAGTCATCACAATCCACAATAATACCTCCAATTGAACAACCTAAGATGACCCAGATGTCAACAACATCGAAATTGGCGAGCTTGGGTACATTGGGTTTTCCAACAACAAAAAGGTAATATTTTTTGCCTGCTTCAGTTATCCATCTCTTCATGGTATTCATAACATCATTAGTGTCTCGCAATGATAGAGTGTTGACAAGGATGCCAATAGTAGAAGCAGTTCGTGCCTCGCTCATGTGCCGAAACCGCTTCTGAAGAGCTACCCTTGGAGTTGACAAGGTTGGTTCTGAAGATTGAATGTCTACTATAGTCACCGACTCAACCATAGTAGAAAGATGCAAAATGAGAGATTGAGATGGGGTTGAAGCACTGATATATATGACCTTGTAATTACCCAGATCTGTTTTCAGAGGTTGATGTCTTCGAGTTGGAAGGAATGCACATTCTGAATATGAGTCTGGGATGTCTAATTCAGGCACAAAGAACACAGGCATCGATTTTGCAGTGGTTTTTGGCATCACAATTTCTGTATTATCAGCTTGAGCTTCTGTGTCGCTTCGAGGTTTGGCTAGAGTAGGGGAACATGCGATGCAGTTTGGATATACTTCTACAACAGAAGCAACAACTTGACTAACAACGTTAGCACAGTTGGTATCGCCCACTAAAAGTATATCTGAATCCCCCGACCACTGATTATCTTGGCCATGCTTCATTATCAGTCTCTTTATAGCATCGATTTCTACATGAATTCCATTGTCCTGGACGTAGATCACTGGCAAACTCTTGACAGGATTCAAACAGGCATTTCCATAATGCACTACAACGTCTGCATTTACATGTTTAGCGGCAACTTCATCAACACAGCATGGCGAGTAACTTGTATCGGCTAAAATATATACTTTTTGGTCTTTTAAAATGGTTTGTAAAGCTCCAGCTATTCGAACAGAGTCTGGGATCAAATCATCTGGAAACTGTAATGCAACATTTTGATAGCCGTTTTCAACTACGATCTGCGAAATCCCGGTGATCCCATATACAGCTATGAGCCGGTCATCAGTGAGAAACGGTCTGAAACGAGGACGTTGTTTGATGATAGAAAACTGGCCCGAATCCGCCAGTTCCGTGGTACTCGATAGCACTGGTGCTGCTGACATTAAGGGCTTGCTGAAAAATCCCATTAGGAAATTATCTTGAAATATGCAAGGAGGACGCATGAGATGATACCCTCACCCAGATGATATCGATGGATCTGTTATGACTGGTCATAAGTGGCAGTGAAATATCTATAAAATCACAATAAAAACGTTAAAACTAGTTCCAACTAGTGGCATCATAAAATGTTGTGAAATGTTTATAAAACATTGAGTAATTGCAAAATTCAGACGATAAGATTAACGTTACTATTGTAGTGCTGTAAAATATCTTGGAATAACTCACTACATCGATATGACTATCGAACTGGAACATTTGAAGTTTAAACTCGTAGTAAATGTTTGATTCATATCAATGTTAATAGATCAACATACATTGTGATCATTTTGATTCTGTGCCTATGCTAATAGTAAAAATAAATATCAAGCCTTAATCTCGGCTTTTGCTTTCAGAAACTGGTGAAATCTTGAAGACTCATGGATTCCACATTCAGTCTTGGCTTTTCCCTTCCATCGACCTGCCCGCTCATCTTCTCCTTCCTTGACAGGAACGGTAGAATGATAGTCTCCAACAGACCTATATCCCTGATCCAGTAATACGTTATATGGGACGTCATTCTTTTTGACATATTCGTTCACCTGCTGGAAAGTCCAATTGGCTAGAGGATTAATTTTTATGATTCCCTCTTCAGTGATCTCAACAATTGGAATGCTTCCTCGTTGACCACCTTGACTTTTTCTTCTACCGGTGAAGACAGCAGAGATATTCAACTCACTGTAGGCCCGTTGCACAGGCTCCACTTTAACCAAAAAGTCATAAAAGGTATCATTTTCATCCCACAAATTGTCACCGAACTTCTCGGCGAATTCTTGTCGAGTGTTACATTCAAAAGGCTTGAAAGTATGAAGCTTTACATTTGGATATTTAGCGTTGACTCGGTCCACTAAGTCCAAAGTCTCATCAAAATGGTGAAGGGTATCAACAAAAACCAAGTCAATGGGATGAGTGTCTGGATATAATTTAGAAATTATATCGACTGTTACTAATCCTGTCAGCCCGAAAGCGGTTGTCTGGAATAGTCCGGGAATGGTGACAATTGCCCACTTAATAATGTCCTCAGCAGCCATATTCTCTAGGTACGCATTTATATGGGCGATCTGCTTGGCAGTGAACAGTGGATTCTTAGCACCGGCCTCACTAGGGGCACTAGTGGCATCTATCGCAGTTGGAGCCATGTTTTAAAGGATGCATTTGCAAGTGGGAATGCGCGATATTTAAGGGACTCGCAATTGCTCGACATTTCCAAGCATTTTGGTGTGTCATTGGTCGCTGACATAAGATTTTTCATGATGTCGATGTGGAACGGAATTGTTCAACTTCACGTGATGTCAAGTTGCCGTGAGTTTTCTCGCAATAATATATCACGTGATATATTGTAGCCGCGTTTAGTGTGGCGGGTGAGGCGAGCAGATCGTCGCATGATCACGCACTAAACCCGTGCTCAATGCGGTAAGGTCTAAACATAATGCACAGAAACAGGGTGTGAAACCTGACTTCTTAACATCCACTGGTTTTTGTTGAACGAGTAGATTTCAAAATGCTCGCTATCAGAGGTCTTCGAGCTGCCAAGTCGGCTCCCAATCTCAGACAGATCCATCACTCTTCTCCATCAACAAATCCATCAAATTTACTATCTCAAACGTCCAGATATACCGCGTTTTCAGTGGCAGCACTGCGAGCAGAATGTAAAAAGCGTGGTGTCAAAGTATCGGGTCGAAAGGCCGAGTTGATTGACCGATTAAATGCTGTGGATGTGCCTCATATGGTGAATTCTCGAACCCCATTGTCCACCAGTACTAAACGGCCTGCCAAGGGAGATACCTCGACTATTGACTATTACAAGATGCCTAAAGATTCGGGATCGGTCGATGTACGCACACCCAATTTCAAGATTCCTGCTCCTCCAGATGTTGCCGGTTCAACTGTCAAAGAGGTCTACACAATCTATAGTACACCAATTCCAGATCGAGGAGCTGCCGATAACGCCAGTGCCGGTACTGCTGGTGCTCCTAAAGTGTCGATTCCAGGGGAGGTAGATCATGTGTATTACACCGAAGGAGGGTCTGGAAGTGACAGTCAAATAGGCAGCCGAGATAAGACGTTTTTCGCGGTGTTTGCAACTGCCGTCACTGGGTGGTGGCTATTGGGTAGTGCCACGAAGGACAAGAAGAAATGAATCAACGACAAATAGACGTAAATACCTCAAGTATTACGACAACGAGTAAATAGTAACTTAACGGAATTGGGTATTGGAGTGGCCAAACAATATATTTAAAAAAAACTGATATTCATAAGCATATTATAGCTTCTATAAATATAAGTATATAGTAAATCACAACTTTAAGAATATTTTCTTTGTATCGAGTCGATCGATGATGGCGTTTTGTCCATGTATATAGTATGTTGGATATTACAAGATATTTTCTTCATATATTTGCTTTTCTTTTTAGGAAGATAAGAATAAGTTAATGCAGAGTCTTGGCTTATGGAGCTAATACCAACTGAGCCTAGTACGTACCAGCTACAGGAGCTGCATATCCGCCTGCAACTTTAATACACATCGGCCGTTTTCTGACGACCATTGGCCCAGCTGAGGAATCCAGAATTGGGGCCGCCAGCTATTTTGCAAGTTTAAAGTGCAAGCTTAAGGTGGTACAGTATGGTGGTTGTTCGAGCTGTGTTAGCTGCAGTAGACATTGTAGGAGCGGTAGTTCTGGTAGTTGTGATCACTGTGATAGCTGTGGTAGTGCTAGTTGTGGCAGCTGTGCTGTGCTAGTCTGATAATGATAAACCTTCGAGATCATCATAATGGACACACACACACTGTCTCTTTGATTTTTCATTTCGGATAATTCATTTCAGATAATTCATTTCAGATACGAATGTTTTGTGCAAATATTATTTACGAACAATAGTCTTTTGTTTACAGTGTACTTCTTCTCGGTTGTACCCGGCTGCAGCCATAATTTCTTCATGTAGCTGCCCGATGCACTACGTAAATAACAACTACACACAGACACACACAGTCGAGGCTTATAGATAAGAACAGGCCAATCGAGGCGATGATGTCGCACGACCTATTGCCAAAAAGGCCCAATCGGCCCAACCGCCTTAGTACCCTTCTCTCGCCACAACGCCCGTTGGCTCTGATCACACGACATCAAAGAACTGTTAATGATTCTTTCGAGATCTTGCGCTAGCTCATTCCTATCTGGTCGTCCGACACATTCCAACCAAATGCCACATTGGGACACTTTAAGGTGATCACGTGGATTTGACGATTAGTATGGCCATTAATGTTCCTGATCTACTGTAAGTCTAAAATGGTTAAATTTCCATGTATATCATGTCAAAACAATTCCACGTCATACACAGTCTGTATAATAAATATTATCAGCATTATCCATGCTATTTGGTTTTCCTCTATCGTTTCGTCTGGCTTGTTTGCTCATCGCAATTTTGCTCAAACAACCATCTGCTAACGTCTGTGCCGATCGGAGGTTAGGCGCTGCCGATCCCTCTGCACCAATTTGTAGCTTATCATTTTAACTGCACACATCCTGCTTCATAACTTACCGCCTCTCTCTTTTCACAACTCATCTCATGCATCTGTAGCATGATACATAGATTTCTCATGATATGGTCTATAGCATGGATCCTTTTGTGGTCCATGGCTATGGCTGTGAAGGTGGCTGGCGGAGATGATGTTGCCCCTATTGATCCTTCAACGACTATTATAGACATTCTATCAGCATCTCCACAGTACTCGGTGTTGTTACACCACTTGCAACGAACTGGACTTGTTTCTGTTATGAATCGAGCTCGAGGAGCTACTCTGGTGGCTCCTGTGAACTCTGCATTTACTCTTTTAGATACTCGTCAAGTCACTCGTGACTGGCTGCTGTACCATTTGCTGAATTCAACCATCGTTTCTGATGAGGTTGACGGAGACAGTGTAGTTCAGAGCTTTTTGCCATCTTTTTCTGATGATTCAGATAATAATGGCAACCCCGATGAGGGTTCTGCTCCTCAAAAGGGAGTCCCTGTTCACATTTCGAAACAGTCAAAGACTCATCAGCTCGTGTTCAATGGTCAGTCGGTAGCGGTATCTCCTGATTCAATGGCTGGCTACAATCGTGGAGTTGTCCAAGGTGTTGACTCACTAATGAGTATACCTGAATCATTGTGTTCTACAGTTAGCGCTATGAATAGCTCACAACTTTTTGCATCTCTCGTGTCTGACTTTGAAGAGTCGTGCGCTGCAATTCTACAAGACCATCAGATGCTGACGCTTTTTATCCCTACCGATTCGGCATTCAACTCGTCTTTTTCAGACTTGGAATTATCTTATCTTGCATCTAGCTTTGGTCATGATGACCGTCATAAGATCATCAACCGACATGTTGTACCCAAGCTTTTAGTCCCTCAAGACTTGAAGACTAAGTCTACCAACAAGCAGAAGTTTGTCAACGCATTCACAATTGATGGCACCCCATTGCGTATCACTGAAGATTTTGTGATAAACTCTACTTATATTCCTACGGATTTGAGTATTCTGGGAACGAATGGCTGGGTCCATAGCTATGACAACTTGATCTCCGATCCCGAGGATCCCTTAGTGCATTTCACGCCCATCAAGTATTTGTATGGATTGGGCGCTGAAGCATTTGTCACCGAAGCCCACATCCATCATCTTGACTATTTGATTGATGGCTCGGATTCGGCTGGCCACCAGACTATATTTGTGCATCCAGACGATTCCAGTTCACCATCAACACCTCCCAATGTGCACTATTCTGTTGTGCATGGATCCCACGCTTTGCGGGAACTGTACTCCAAGCCTGGGTTTCATTTACTGAAGTCTACATTATCCACTCAAAAGCTGGGGGGAGATTTCCAGCGACTCAAAGTCAAGGTATCGCCAAAGGGCTCGATATTTGTTAATGGACAACTGGTGACCAGTTCAGCTCATACAGTGGGAAATACATCGATCTATTTAATAGGTGGAGATCTTGATTTGCCTGCATCTCTTTCCAATGCATTGGGCCCGTTTTTCCAGAGCTCTTATTCACTCGGATTCTTAGAGTCGGTAGGGTTGCTTCAAGTACCAAAAGGGCACCCGAGAACGTATCTAGTTCCATCTCGAGTAGCCTGGGAGGATCAGCTTCTACAGACTGCATATTTTCAATCCAATCAATCTGCACTTCTTCAATTATTTGAGTCATTGGTGTTTGATTCTGCGTTTTATACTGATACCGATGCTGTTAATGTGACAGCTCTCGATGGAAGTGTTGTGGAGCTATCAGTTGACCGAACCATTAGTACCAACGATAGTTCTTTTTCGCTTCCAGCAGTAGTCAAAATCGAGAGTCATTCAAAGAATCGTCAACCTAACTTGGATTTGGTTGTGAGTTCTGTTCGTTATGAGATAGATGCTGCTGATATCCTATTTGATAGTGGCGTGGCTCATTCCATCAATAGATTTGAGATCCCTTCGACAATCAGTCTTGGAGCCGCCGATCTCATTCGTGCAGGTAATAGAACTGAGTTTATAGATTTGTTGGAAGCTCGAAACATGACTCATATCCTGGATCTTGATCAGCATAACACTATCTTGGTGCCAAATATGAAGAGCCTTAAACGAGATGGATTTGATCCCGAGTCCACTGACATTGATACATTGTTAGCTCTTCATGTCTTGCCTGGTAATCCAATTGCCAGTCTCATCTCTGGACAAGAGGTGAATACTACTGCTGATAATGTGAAGCTGTTTGCTCGCAATCTGACCAGCAATATCAGATTCATTAAAGTAGCTGATGGCGATGAGCATGAAACTTATGTTGTAAGCCGTGGAGACTCTAGCAAATACGGGGATGATGACAATTATTCTACGGTATTGTTTCTTGATCAGTATATTTCACCAAGCTGGGTCAAACAGCCCATTCTGAGACCTCCATTCCAGCTCAAGACCCATGTTGCTATTCTACTTGGTGCTGTCATCGGTGCAATGGTTGTCTGCTCGTGTCTAATCACGCTGTTCTACGCATGTGTTGGACGTCGAAATAAGAATGACAGCCCGCCTGAAGATGGCGAAAGGCGTCCTTTACTTGCAGGAGACGATACAGAAGCTCAGGCTAACAGTAATAATGCTGTGTTTGATGACAATCTTTCGCCTACTGGCAGCCACAAGAGCTATACCTCAAGTCGACGGCGAAGCGATAACAGTAACATCAGCTCGAAATCAACCATTGACCCCATTGCAACGTCACGAGTCCAAGAGCATCGTGAGTATGGTCGTCACCTTAATCTTCCTGCATCTAGATCATAAGTTAATAATACTACACTTTGTTGTTTTTATATTTTATTTTTTTCTGCTTGACACATGTCTATCAATATGCTGGTACGTGATTTGTTCAATGCCCTTTTGCTATCTTTCGTAATTATGGTATCCTGTTATCGCATGCTGTCCAGTCCTACTGTGCCAATGTGCTGTATGGCACTAGATGATTATCAACTGATTAACCATGCTATCCCCCGCGTTATCACTAGATCCCCGCATTGATCTTCTTCATGTCACCATTGGCACTACGACTGTTGCACATCAACGCAACATTATTATCCCACCCTTTGGCGAAGTGGGTGGGGTCGATCCTCAGCTTATGTTACAGCAACATCGAGGGGTTCGGTTTCTGTAACGTAACGTAGCAAGTGCATGCATCTGGCGCCTGTCACACCAGGGGCACGGCAGCAAACTGCCAGATAACTCCGCTTAGAGTCGAGACAAACGACACTCAGTTGTTGTATACTAAAGATCTCAGAGTAATAAATTCTTTAAACATCTGAAATTGGAGACTCAATCCCAACCTTGATTGTTTTAAAACTCTAATGCCTGTCAAATTCTTTATCCAAAACACCGGTACTAATGCACCCGCTCCTAATTGGAGTCTAACCTAAACTGGTTAGCATTGATAACGTCGCTTCGCGCTATCATGCAGGACATTTGCCTAAACGGGACACCAACCACTTCTAGACCAGAAAGCGCCCGCTAACCTCCAACTCAGACTCACATTTTCTTTTTCATCATCAACTTAGCGCCGTCTGACATGGATCGTCAAAACTGCCACTTATATAAAGAGGATCAAGTTGCGTGGGGTCATTGAATCAACCTGGCTGATCGGAGATTTGTAGCTACATGAACATTAAGCAAACACAAATCGAGAATCCAAAAAAATAAATTAAACATCACAATGAAAATCGCCTTGGTATACACTGCCCTTGTGCTAGTGAAGGTGGTGTTAGCAGTATCTGTGAATCCGCTCCCTGCTCCTATTTCTATTGAATGGGGTACATCAGGATCAATTGCTGTATCTAAATTCTTGGCATTGGAAAATTGCTATAGTAGTATCATCAGCAATGCTTTTGTACGAACTCTCCAGATCATAGATATGGACTGGACTCCGGCTGCAGTTGAAGCACCGATCGCCACGTACGAGCCGTTTCCCACTGATCCTGTCAATGCTACCAAAAGAGAAATCGAAGACGATGGACTTGTCCTTGAAGGACGAGGATGGGGATTTCCATCTCAAATCTCTAGTGTTAAAGTTCAAGTAGCCGACTATTCAGCCGATCTGCAGTATGGTGTTGATGAGTCTTACACATTAATTGTCACTCAGAATTCGAATTCCATTGCTATCACTGCTCAAACTGTTTGGGGTGCTCTCAATGCTTTCAAGACTTTGCAGCAGATCATCATTTCTGACGGCAGGGGAGGTTTGCTTATCGAACAACCTGTAACTATCAATGACAAGCCATTGTATCCTCATCGAGGAATCATGGTTGATACTGGCCGAAACTTTGTCAGCAAGAAGAAGCTTCTTGAGCAAATCGATATCATGTCACTGTCTAAGATGAATGTTTTGCATTGGCATTTAGATGACTCTCAATCATGGCCCATTGAGCTCACGGTGTACCCCCAGATGGCCAACGATGCATACTCGTCCTCTGAGAAGTTCTCCCAATCCGATGTTGCAGCTATTATTGAGTATGCTCTGGAACGAGGAGTACGAGTGATCCCTGAAGTTGATATGCCTGGTCATGCTGATGCTGGATGGAAGCAAGTAGACCCAAATGCTGTCGCATGCTCCAATTCTTGGTGGTCCAACGACGTTTGGGAGTACCATACCGCTGTGGAGCCCAATCCTGGTCAGTTGGATATCATGTATAACAAAACTTACGAAATTGTTGAAAATGTGTACACTGAATTATCTTCTATGTTCAAGGATAATTTCTTCCACGTTGGTGCTGACGAGTTGCAGACCG
The DNA here is from genome assembly GCA_030578775.1 of Sugiyamaella chiloensis. Lineage (NCBI taxonomy): Eukaryota > Fungi > Ascomycota > Dipodascomycetes > Dipodascales > Trichomonascaceae > Sugiyamaella > Sugiyamaella chiloensis. The sequence continues at coordinate 684,042 of JAKTZE010000004.1, forward strand.
GTTGCTACAATTTCTCCACATTGACACAGGAGTACCTTGCAGAGGGCCATTCTTACGATGACCTCACTCAGTATTGGGTGAACAAGTCCTACCCAATCTTCAGCAAGCCTGCCAACCGGCGACTCATTATGTGGGAGGATATTGTCCTATCGACACCAAAGGCTGCCAATGTTCCCACTGATGTGGTTATGCAGTCATGGAATAATGGTACAGGAAATGTGAAGCTCCTGGCACAACGGGGATACGATGTTATCGTATCGTCTTCCGACTTTCTGTACCTCGACTGTGGTTATGGTGGATGGGTTACTAACGATCCTCGATATGATATTCAGCAAAACCCCGATCCCTCTGGAGCCACTGACAGTTTCAACTACTTGGGTGATGGAGGTTCTTGGTGTGCTCCATACAAGACATGGCAGCGAATCTATGATTTCGACATCACTGATACCCTTACGGATGATGAGGCCAAACACGTCATTGGTGCTGAAGCACCATTATGGTCTGAACAGGTTGATGACACAGTCGTGACTATTAAACTCTGGCCAAGAGCAGCTGCTCTTGCTGAGCTTGTGTGGTCCGGAAATAGGAATCCAGATGGAACCAAGAGGACCACTGATATGACTCAGCGAATCCTGAATTTCCGTGAATGGCTTGTGGCTCTTGGATATGTCGTGACTCCTTTGGTTCCTCGATACTGTTCATTGCATCCTCATGCTTGCGATCTTTACTACAACCAGAGTGCTGTATCACCCTAGAAGAGGATTTTTACGAATTGTCAATCTATACTTTGAGTACTACTATCTTCAAACAAATACCATTTACGATTATTTTCACATTAGTATTATCAAACGTATTTATATCAGCTGAATTAAACCACAATTAACTAGGATGAGTTATTATTTACAACGACAAAAAATTAGACGTCCAAAGCTTGCATCTGAACCAATTCATAATATTTGTTCTTATTAGCCAGAAGCTCTTGGTGCGTTCCAGCTTCAAGAATACGGCCCTCATCAAACACATAGATCCTGTCAGCGTGCTGAATAGTTGCCAGCCTATGAGCGACGGCGATAGTCGTTCGACCTTTCGCGGCTTCATCCAGCGCCTGTTGGACAACCTTTTCTGACTCACTGTCCAATGCTGAAGTAGCCTCGTCCAGTAACAAGACCTGTGGGTTTCTAATAAGCGCTCGAGCAATGGCAACTCTTTGCTTCTGTCCACCCGACAGCAAAGCTCCCTTATTTCCACAAAAAGTATCATATCCATCTGGTAAAGACATTACAAAGTCATGGATATTAGCCTTTTGGGCAGCCTTGAACATATCTTCGTCTGTCACATCCTGTCCATCGATTGCACCAAGAACAATGTTTTCCCGAATTGTTCCGGAATATAAAACTGGCTCCTGCTGTACAAGAGCCACACAATTTCTAAATTCGTTAACATTGATATCTGCAATGTTCTGACCATCCAGCCGAACTTCACCTGCTATAGGAGAATAAAATCGCTCCATTAAGCTAATTGTTGTACTTTTTCCGCACCCAGACGATCCCACAAGAGCTACATATTGGCCTCGCTTGATACTCAAATTAATTCCTCTCAGAACGGGAACATTCGGCCGAGTGGGGTATCGGAAATGGACATCTTTGAAATCAATATCGCCCTGAACATCTTTAGGTGATAATGACATGCCCTCATTGGACCATATATCAATCTTTGGCGTTACAGATAGGATGTTGGCGATACTATTTGTGGCCTGCTTGGCCTTTCCGAAATCAGGAGCATACGAAAATAGGTTACCAGCTGATTCAGCACCAAAAATGATACAAGAAAACGCTGCATAAAACTGGAACGTATCAGTAGTACCGTCTTTCAGTAGTCCAGCACCATACCAGAAACCTAAAGCCATTACCCATGGTGACAACCCGAGGGCCATTGCCATGAAAAATGCAGATTTAGCGAATTCTGATCGGGAGCTTCTAATTTGATCAGAGATAGAGCTTGAATATTTGTACCAAACACCCTCTTCTCGAGTAAGCGATGCAACAGTTCTAATAGCAGAAATACTTTCACAAGCATAACCTGCGGATTCCTCATAGACCGTTCTTGCTCTTTCCTCAAGTTGGACAACAACATAGACTCTTAAGAAACCTGCCGCAACTAATACTGGGATACAAGCAGAGCATACAAGGCCAAGACGCCAGTTAAATGCAATTCCAAATATAATAGAAGCAATAAGTTGCACAATTCCTTGAAGAATAAGTCCTAGAGTAGTTCCAGAAAGTCCTTCAACGGCCTGAGCATCTTTTGCAAGTGTAGAAGTCAATGCACCAGTCGAGTTCTTTTCATCATCAAAGTATTCGATATCCATTCGAAGAAACTGACTGAAAACTTTATTTCGAATCTTGGCAACCAGCTTTTGTGACGAATAAGTAAGGAACAAAAACATAACACCGAGCAAGATAAAGTTAAGGACTCCCATCATAAATAAGTAACCAGAATACGCATTGATATGACTTCTCATCTCTGGATACTGGTCTGGAGTAACAATCATAGCCTGAATAATTTTTGCCAGTAAAATGGTCATACCTGGATATCCTATGCCTGTAACACAACTCAAAAAGGCGCCGATATAAAGTGTAAGGTGATCCCCTTTATATAGTTCCCAAATCTTTTGTTAGTAAAAATTGTTGATTATTATGCTCCAAGCGTCAAAACTTACCACTTGTACAAGCTGAGTAAATGATCTCTTAGTGCCTCTGTGGAATGTGGCTCTGTATTCATCCATCAATCTACTAGAAATAGATCCATGAGTTGCGATTCTCTCTATGGCTTCTTGCTTTTCAGGATCATATGCAACGATATTGTTGTCTTCATCTTCCGATGAATCAGCTAATACAGAGCCCTGGGCTTCGTTGAGTGTGACCAATTGTTGGGCATCAACCAATTTAGCATAAATTCCATCAAGAGCAATGAGTTCCTGATGAGTTCCCTGCTCCACAATCTTTCCACGGGACATGACAACGATCTTGTTGGCATCTCGGATGGTGGACAGACGATGAGCAATAACAATAGTTGTCCTCTCCTTAGCTGCACGATCCAGTGCTTCCTGAACCACACCTTCGGACTTTGTATCTAATGCAGACGTTGCCTCATCTAACAATAATATTTTAGGATTGGAAATGATAGCACGGGCAATTGCAATACGCTGTTTCTGACCTCCAGACATCAAAAATCCTCGATCTCCTACATTTGTTTCAAGACCATCGGTTAATTCTTGAATGAAACCCCAAGCATTAGCCAATTTGCATGCATCGACCACCAATTCACGCTTCTTTTCTTCCGGGACGTTCTCATTCTCAGTGCCCAATAATCCATAGCAGATATTCTCGTAGATGGACACAGCAAACAACGTTGGCTCCTGTGATACCAAAGCAATCTGTTGTCGTAACCAGAGGGTATTCAACTTTGTTATATCGTGACCGTCAATAGTGATTGAACCAGCTAATGGCTCGTAGAATCTTTCAAGCAAATTAACAATGGTAGATTTTCCGGAACCAGAAAGTCCAACAAGAGCAACGGTCTCTCCAGGCTTGACAGTCAAGTTGAAATGTTCCAGAACAGTTACGTCAGGTCGAGAAGGATATACAAATTTCAGGTCCTTGATTTCGATATCACCCTCGACATCATCAAGTTTTTCTCCTTCAGGAGAGGCACTATCAATAACCGGAACTCTATCAATGGCTTCGAAGATTTTATTACCGGCAGCAACCGCAACACCAATTTTCTGGACACTGGGTGCTGCTTCAGAAAGCTGAAAGGCTCCAATGATAGTTGCAACTACCACTGTAAACACGGTACCAACTTCGGACTCGCCATCAGCGATGAGCCGGGAACCCTCCCACCAGGACAGAGCATGCGAAAAATATATCACTGCCCAGATAGCAGCAATAAGGAAAGACAGAGACCGGTCTTTGAGCATACTCCATTTGAACGTCTCATCAACATGACTTTTGAACCGGCTACTCAACCGGCTCTGAGCGCCAAATGCGACTGTGTTACGAATAGCAGACAAAGATTCTTCTGCTACAGTGGCACCGTGGCCATAAGAAGTGTTGCTCTTGGTTTCGTACTTGACAATGAAAAAGGAACCCACAGTCATAACGCTGACAATGCTAAAGATAACCGACAACAGAATGCATGCCAATTTCCAAGACTTGGCAAATGCAATGACGATGGCAGAACAAAATGCTGCAACTCCACTCACCACCAAACCGGACTTTTCAGAAATACCATCCTGGATAGCATTGGTTTCAGTAGTAATTCGGGTGGTGACTTCTCCAGCACCAAGTTTATCAAAATATCCAATATTCTGACGTAATAGAGCCCTGAGGTAATTCTGTCTGATTCTTCCAGTCAGTACTTCACCCAAATGAATGAATATATAAGTATAAAGGAAAGAAGAAACCATAATACCAATACCAAGATAAACAAAAAACAGACTATTTTTGTTAATAGCATGTTGAAACGAGTTCAAACTGGAGTCTTCTCCGGTAGTAAACGACTTGAATTCGTTTGTCAATGTTCCAAAAACAATTGTAAACACCGGCAACAAAGCTCCAGACGCAATAGCCATGATATACCCAAATACCAGGAGCGCTACATCTATGCGAGTGGCATATCGATATAATCCAAACACTCCGACCTCGCTAGTAGGTATATCTATTTGATTCTTCAAGATCTGAATCTCGGAATCTGATAGGTCTTTATACAAGTCATTACCAACGCCCTCTTCAGACGAACTGCGTCCATCTTCTTTGGTCTTTGACTTGGACTTGGTCTTTTCGGATGCCATTATCACTAGTCTAAATCTCCACAACTAACCAATGAACTCTCTAGGTCCCTTAAGTATGCTAAGATGGTAGCGATGATGGCAAATCGGTTGCAAATAGACTAGCCTGTTTAAAAACTATGGTGGCCAATATACACATATATATATGTATGTGAGTAGCAGAAGATGTATCATGCCGTACGAAGATCGTCGCATGGATAGCACAAATCTGTAATCATAATGACTAACGTACGTCGATCATATGCATAGCTAGTGCATACGAGGCCCGATGAAAGGGGCATCTACATCACTAGAACAAGCACAGAAAGGGATCCTCGAGAAATTCCGAATCTGCATGATCAGCAGGTTCTTCGGGGTGGCAATATTCATTGAATATGATATAGTGGCGGTACCATATGAACTAAGCTTATTAAATGCCTGCCTATAATTACACCCACCTGCTAGCTCGTGTGGGGGCGGACAATTTTAGTCGTTTGTGCGCTAGCAAATGTTTGAGCTTAGATAGTAATCTGTGCGTCATAGCGTGATCAAAAATACCGCTAGTGTAGCTTAGAGTGGAAAATTTAAGTCCTAGAGCCACTCAGTAATCTAATTCTGCATATGTCGCCCTAGGTATGGTATTTCCGTGACAGCTAGCATCTATGCTGCCAAACGATATTTTGTCTGTGAGTGCCGTGCCGTTCGTTCATTTTAGGTTTTTTGTCGTATCTACACGAGAGCACAGAATTTCCTAATTGGGATGGCATGCGTTGGATAGGGTTAGGCTATCATTAAGTCTCGGTTGGAGATGCACTTTGGGTATCGTCTGACAAAAGTAATTTTGGTACAATAATAAGTGCTGGATCACCAATATCAGTGGGAGATCGAAATGGTCGGAAACCGCCAGACACAGATCAATAGGACTGACGGCAAGATATATAAAGTTCAAAAATTGCGGGAGCGTCAAGTTCAGTCTTGTCGAGAATGCCATATCAGAAAGATCAAATGCTCTAGAGACCGTCCATCTTGTCAATCATGTATTCGGCAGTCTAAGTATTGCGAGTATTTCAGCAGTGTAACACAATGGAAACAGTCTTCCCAGTCTCCACCCACTCCGGTGTCTGGATTAGCTGGAGATTTACCTTTGTCTTCTGCTCATTCGAATTCAGACTCGACATTGTCACCAGATGTTGAACCTCATTCACCCGTTCTTCATTCGCCAGATACTTCCAACCATGTGCAGTTTACTGCTGATACAATGGGACCACTTCAGACTGTAACTCAGGCATGTTGGCCGTTCCAAAAGGGTCGAGAATCTGGGAATGATGGCGGGAATTATAGTTGCGACCCGACAAGCTGTCGGCCAATCTCGACATTCACAACTGTTTTGTCGAATGCAATATTTCAACCGGATGATGAAGACGAGTCTAATGATCTTTCTGGATCAGTTAGTACTGAACCGACACTGCACCAAAGGGAATTTGATGCTCAGGATACTTCTACCACTCACAGCCCATTTACGCAATTTATTCCCGAGAGATCGGTGGCTGATGCTCTCATGGATAGATTTGTGTGTTCGATACATCCTATTCTACCAGTCATTGATATAACGAATTGGTGGCCTCAATATGAGCTGTTCTGGGAAGATCCTTCTTCTGCAGATACCCCATTGCCGTTTTTCATATTGCTCTTTTCAATGCTCTATTGCGCTTCGGTTTCAGTATATGAAGAGTACAAAGTGTCTGACAACCCGACACTCGATCATGTAAAGTCTTTGAAAGAGCAAATACAGCAGTTTGTCACGGCAGCAGAGATTTCCCTTTCAATATATCATTTCCCAAGAAAGCCATCTATTGAGGGATGTCAAGCTGCCACCCTGTTGTACACTGTTTGCCGCAATGACTGTCGGACCGAAGATACGCCTGGTTTGGCAGTATTGATCCGGACTGCACAGCTAATGGGACTTCATCGGGACCCATCTCCAGAAGTGCATTCTTCAGAAGTTCACACCCGGAGAATGATCTGGTGGAATCTGGTGTATCTCGATACCATGTCGGCGTTGTCAACAGGACTGTCTCCAATGATCAACATGGCAGAGTCGGATACTAAACTCCCCAGTGAGTTTTACATGTCTCCAAATCGACGGGAGCTGAACCCTGTCATTGTATTTGCCAATGGAAAATTCCAGTGGGCTATTATTACCAATAGGATTCTGCGAAGGATAAACAGCGTGATAGAACCGATGACCGAAGAAGCAGTCATATCTCTGAGAAAGTGTATTGGCGAGTTCAGTCAGTCAATGACTTCCCGCCTTTCAAAATTAGCTGGTCCCAAAACTGGCGAATCTACTGAAACAAAGTCATTTGTGACGTGGGCGAGATCTGTTTTGGCTACTTTCGAGCATCGAGCACATATCCTTCTGAATAAGGAATTGCTTCTCATTCGAGACCGTCGTGTCAAGGTATCATCAACACTGACCCATTCTGGATCTGATGTGGCAACTACTTCATCTTTAGCAGATGCTCAAACTTTTGACGAGCTTGCTGATCCTACATCTATCACTAGCTGTATTGAGTTTCTATCAGAATTTTGCATTTATGGGAATAAACAAAGATATCCTTTGTTTGTTTGGGAAGTAAGAAAATTCCAGCCATTACAGGCCATTTTGTTGTTATTGAGGTCACTATCAATTGATGCATCCAACAACCTGCATTTCGATCATTCTCATGCATCAGTCGATTCTGACAAACGTCTTCAGTGTCTTCGAATTGCATTTGATGATTTGCATTATTTGGGATCTAATACTACAAAGCTCTGTGTTGAAAGGTGGCAGGTAGTCACAGAACTAAAGGCCAAAGTATGGAAACAACTTTCCGAGGTAGAGTACTTTAGAAAGTCGATATCTGAAAGCCCCCAGCAATTTGCAAATATGGAGTCTCCTGTTCCGTCTCAGATGCTTGTCAATCTTGAGGGATTACTTGATGAGATTGATTTTAACATGACTCACAGGATATGGGACCCGACCGCTGGCCACTTTGTCATTTAAATTATTAATGTTGCATTAAAAGCTATCGCGGTTGCTTTTTTTTATTTAATTTATTAATTTTTGTTAACTTATTAGAGTTTTGTGTGTTATTCTTCGTCTGGTCGTCCATATCCTCCACCTCCTGGGGTCATTATCTTCACTCTGTCACCAACTCCAATGCTGATGATCTCCTTGCTTCCCATTCTGATAACTTCATATGTGTTGTCTTTCTTCTTTCTGTACCATAAATTCTGTCCACGTGCTCCGTCCTTTCCACCATGCAATCCAAATGGTGAAAATACTCGTCGTTCTGATAGAATCGACACTCGCAGCGGAATTCTCGCCTCTATTTCCCTGATGATTCCATTTCCACCTCGGAACTTTCCCTGGCCACCAGAGTTTTCTCTGAGTTGCCACCCACGTACAATGACCGGCGTTCTCATCTCTATAATCTCTATATCAGTAGTTTTGGTGTTTGTTGCATGGACATTAACCCCACTAGCTCCATGCCAGTTCGGCCCAGCTCCGCTGCCACCTCCTAGAGCTTCGCCATATGTGAAACCACCCAATACTTCTCCAGTAATGGGGTCTTTACCACCAGTTCCCCAACCTAAGCTATTTGCACATCCCTGTGAAGCAGCACAAGTTCCAAATGCTTTCAGTATGACATCTGTGATCCTTTGCGCAGCAATAGTAGAACCACATACTGCAACATTTCCCGTCGGGTTCAAAATCGACCCTTTAGGGATTGAGATGTGGCAAGGAGTTAGACATCCCTGGTTAAGAGGAATGTCCAAATTAATCATGCATCGCAATAGGTAGATCACACAAGAGTATGTAATTGACTCAGGTGTATTCATACAGCCATATGTTTGCTCACCAGTACCATCAAAATCAAAATAGATATCACCATTCTCAGAGAAGACGATCTTGACCTCGACCTTCGTGCCATCATCAAAGTAGTCGAAAGCTGTCAATGGAGTTTTATTATACTTTGAGAACTGTTTCTTTGCAAAGTCTCTAACAGCTGCTTCAGCGTTATCCCGAATGGCACGCATATAGAATTGAACAATCTTTCTACCATATTCTTCAAATAAGGCTTGAACGAGTAGAATTCCTCTCTGGTTTGCTGAAACCTGTGCACGAAGATCTGAAAGATTATCTTCAATCCTACGTGTAGCACTGCTTCCAACGTATTTAGCGGGCTCTTGAAAAAGGTTCCTTATGGCCTCCTCCTCGAACTTCCCGCCGCTGACTATTTTCATACTCTTGACTGCAATTCCTTCTTGCCAGAGTTCTTTTGCATTTGGAATCATTCCTGTGATACCAATTCCGCCAATGTCTTGGTGGTGCCCTCTGGAGGCAACATAGAAAACAATGTCATTCTCATGAAATACAGGTGTAATCACCGTGATATCTGGAAGATGAGTTCCTCCTGCTTCTGGGTGGTTACTCATAAGAACGTCTCCTGGTTTCAGTTTTCCTTTCCATAGTTCATGCTGGTATTGGATTGCATACTGCATTGAACCAAGATGCACCGGTATATGAGGAGCATTTGCGACTAGTCCTCCATCGGGTCCAAATATGGCGCAAGAAAAGTCTAGTCTCTCTTTGATGCTGACACTAACACTGGTTCTCTGCAGTGTTCTTCCCATCTGTTCAGCAATGCTCATGAATCGATGGCCAAACACGCTTAACAGTACCGGATCGACAAAATCAAGTTTAGTCTTGGTAAGTTGTGCAGAATCTTTGCTTTTGACATCGATGATGACATGATTCTGCAGAATTATAGCTTCTGTACCAGGTTCGACCAATATAGTCTGAGTACTGTCTATAATCAATCCTGGCCCGGTAATGATGCTTCCCACCTCGCAATCATCGAGTCGGAAAACTTCAGAGTTAAAAGTGCCAGTTTCAAAGTGAATTTCTTGTGTAGCGAAAGGCTTTGGCGTGGTCAATCTATTCAACTTCATAAGTGATTCCTCAATATCAACAGTCTTATATGATCTTCCTTTCTTTGTTCCTCTCAGTTTCACATAATCGATTAGAATATCTCTGTCTGGAATTGTGAAACTGAATTCTCTTAGGTATAGTCTTTCAAAATCTGATTTGAAGTCTGCAGCAGTGTGAGACACAACAACATCAACCGTTGTATTTGTTCCAGTGTATCTCATACCAAATGACAAAACATATTCCATATTCTCGGAGTTATCGTGGCCAATATTTAATTTGGATTTAAGTGTTGGAACTAACTCCAAAGCTAATTCCTTATTACTCTTGTTATAGACTTGGCCAAATGAGCGTTTAGATTCGGAGCTGGTATCAGCAAGTGCCATACCGTATGCTGACAGAATTGATGAATATCTTGGAATAATAATGCGGGATATGTCCAATGATCTAGCGATGGAACTTGCATGTTGTCCACCAGCACCGCCAAATGATGTCAAGTGATGGCTGCTCGTAGCAAATCCTCTCGCCTCTGAGATAGCACGAATACTTCTAATCATAGTCTCATTAGCAACTTTGATAAATCCTAATGCAACTTGATGAGCATTGTAATTAGATCCGGCATCTTCATTAATAGTTTTGGTGAGTTCATTAAATTTCTGCTCGACAATTTCTGCATCGAGAGGTTCATTGGCATTTGGCCCAAATATTTTGGGAAATTCTGAAACCACAAGCCGGCCAAGAAACAAGTTGGCATCTGTAATCGTAAGAGGTCCACCTTTACGATAACATGCGGGTCCAGGATGTGCAGCAGCAGAATCAGGACCTGACCTGAAGAGGCCATTTTGATAGCTGAGGATACTACCTCCTCCGGATGCAACTGTATTGATGTTTAATTGAGGAGTAATGACATCAATCCCTGAAATACTATTCTCGTATTGCAGATCGTAAGTACCATCGTATCTACAAACATCTGTTGATGTTCCTCCCATATCGAAACCAATAATTGGTACTGACTCAAAACTTGTCCTGGATAATCCAACTACCCCTCCGGCTGGACCACTCAAAATGGCCTTGAGACCAGTAAACTGCCTGGCAGAAACCAACCCTCCATCGCTCTGCATGAATTCAACATGAGGCTCTTTATTAAATGATTTCATGAATTTATCAACATATTGCTGGATGTGTGGTGTCAAATACGCATCAACACATACAGAATTGCCTCTCGATAACACATTTATGGAAGGAGCCACATCAGATGATAAAACCACATGTTTAATACCCACCTCTAGGGCAATTTCACGAATTCTCAATTCATGGTCGGGATAAAGGTATGAATGCAAAAGGCCAACAGCAATACTGTTAATGCCGCTGTTGAGAATATTTCGCAAAGTCTGTCGCAAATTATTCTCATCCAATGGCCTCAATACTCGTATCACAGTACCCGATGTGGTCTTACGCAAATTGTTATCTGCAGAAATATCAATTGCTTTTGGATCAGGATTGTCTGAATAGTCCTCAACGATTATTCGTTCATCTGCCTCGACAACCATATCATACAAAATGGCGGGCTCCTTGATATTCAAGTTAAACAATTCAGGACGTGCTTGTGTACCAATTTTAATCACATCTTTATATCCCTTGGTACACACATAAGCGAATTTCTCTCCCTTTCTCTCCAATAATGCATTTGTGGCTACAGTTGTACCCATTCGGATCCATTCAATGAGGCTGGCATCGAGCTTTTTGTCCTGGGGAATATCTGTCTTCGTGAACAACTCTAGCACTCTTCGTATACCCTCAGTAGGAGCGTCTTGATAACTTTCAGGATCAACAGAAAGCAATTTCACTATGACTTCGCCACTACCAGGAATATTAGCCCACACATCAGTGAACGTCCCACCACGATCTGGGGTTAGTACTATGTCTTTCAATATTCGGATTGATCTCTACTGCCTTCCAACTTACCAATGGCAATTTGAACCTTATTTGACATTTCTTTGAGGCGCAAAGTTAAGGGAGCGTTTATTAAAAATGTGGGTATAAAATAAATGATCCAATATAAATAATTGTAGTCTGATTGTGCTGATTGCATCTCATCTCCAGTGATTCACGGCGATAAGCCTCATTCATGCGTTGAGGAGCATCATCTCCGGATCACGAAATCATCACTCACACTCTGCTAGCATATTTTAGGTCAATCGCGGTGATACGCCGCAGGAATCACATATCGCGCTAGACACAAAAATGCTAAACGCCGAGATATATATATTGAATGCACTTCATTCTCAGTTTTTTCAACATTTGGCTGATATCCCTCGATTATTACCTCATGCTCAGCTAGGAAAATTTGGACGTTTCACATTTGGTTATAAATACTCCACAGAAGTCAACCGAATATACCAAACCATACAGAAATGTCTGCCTTGGTCACAGATATTGAAGCCCCAAATGACTACTTCAAGCCTAAAAAGAGTTTGCTGAAAAGAGTAGGGGCACTGTTATGGGATACTATCGATGACAATGGAAATAAAGAAGAGCAACGGTTGACGTTTAAATTGGACTGTATTTTTTTGTCTTGGAGTTGTTTCTATTACTTTGTCATGTACTTGGACAGTACTAATGTTTCGAATGCCTATGTGTCAGGCATGCAGCAGGATTTGAAAATGTTTGGGGATCAATTAAATTGGTTAAACACCTATCGAACTATTGGATATATTATTGGAACTATGCCAGCACAGTTTATAATGATGAGGGTCCGCCCTTCGATATTCATGCCAGTGTTGGAAGTTATTTGGAGTCTCTTTGTTTTGGGAATGGCATTCGCCAAGAACATTGAAACCATGTACGGTTTGCGATTTATGATCGGTATTTGCGAAGCAGCTGCATATCCAGGAATGATGACTTTGTTAGGAAGTTGGTATTCTCCCCGAGAACTTGCTAAACGTTCGGTAATATACCAGCAATCAAGTGCAGTTGCACAACTTTTTAGTGGATTTTTGCAGGCTGGCATTTACAATGGAATGAATGGACATCTTGGTCGGGCAGGCTGGCGTTGGTTGTTTATTTTTGATTTTGTAATTGGTGCTCCCATAGCACTGCTTGGATTTTTCATTATCCCTGACTCACCTACTGATACTCGGGTAAGATGGTTGAACGCGCAAGATAAATCGGCAGCAATAAGCAAAATGCATCGATATGGCAAGGCTGCACCCGTCAAGTTGACAATTAAACGAGTATTGAATTTTTTCAGAGATTGGCCAGTTTGGGTGTTTGTACCTCCTTACGTATGTTTTGTTATCGCCATTGATCTTGCTGGTTTTATGACATTGTGGCTCAGATCGCTTAACATATATTCTGTGGCTAAAATTAATGAAATTCCCTCTGGAGGTTATGCCATTGAAATTGTTAGTGCATTAGTTCTTGCAGTCATTGCTGATGCTACTAAAAAGCGATGGTTGTCAATCCTCATAGGCGGTATGGCTGGAATGATCGGAGGGATCATCTTGGCTTCTCATCCATCTACTATTGGAGGTCAATATGTTGGATGGTTTTTACAATTTGTTCCAGTTGGTGCTGGTGCTATCATGTTTGCTTGGGTCAACGAGGTTTGCAGAGACAATGCGGAGATGAGGGCTTTCATGCTTGGTTTACTCAATACTACTGCTTACACTTTTAATGCGTGGACCCCATTATTCATCTATCCGTCAGGTAAGGCACCAAATTATCCAATTGCTTTCCAAATCAATGCAAGCTTCTGGGCAATATTTGGTTTTGGTGGTCTGATTGCTTTAATTGTATCAAAAAAGTATCCTCGTGGTCAAACATTACTACCTCCAATTGAGGAGACTCAGGAGACTCAGAATTCTGATTACGCTGAGAAGGCAAGTACGTAGTAAGTTAATTTGATAGTTGGAAAGATATATATAGCATAATGGGAATTTAGTTAAATGGATGTGTGTAGCATGATTGATGATATATATCACAATTATATGAATTTATTACATTTGGTATCAATTCATTTCGTGAAACTACTGTTAAATACTACAGGCGTTGGCAGGGTGATCTACGCTGTCATTTTAAAGTTTTGTGGGGCGCAGATCGATATCAACCTCTCCGTGAGTCAGTGTGACGTTAAACAAGTCACGATGAGTTTACATCATCTTTTCCATACCCCATTGTGTTTAAAAAGAGCTGATGTGAAGCTCAAATTGTTAGACCACTCTCTACACTTTGTTGTATATTGTTGACTCTAACGTTCTGTCATTATTGGCGTGCTTACTGACCGTTGTGGCCTTGTACTATAGAACCTTGTAAATCTTAACAAACATTTAACCTTGCGCTTCAGAGCTTTGCTTGTTATGGCAAATATTGATCTCAACATCCTATTATTACGGAATGGTAAATACAAAAGGATTGTCGGATATCTCGACGATCTTCGGCAGAGTTATTCCGACGTTGAAATTTGCCAATCTCTTTTCAGAGCCGTAGATCAGGGATATTTGCTCCCACGGATCTTCTGTGTGTTTCTGTCTTGGTCATCAGCTCTAGATACCATCATCTTATGTAAAAGATATGGACCTTCGAGTTCAATTCGGAGGCACGGTATCCTTCAATTGGGCAAAAAGTTGGCCAGTCCTGAGCATTGGGGAAATGCATGGCAGACACTGGGTGGAACACAAGGTATTATTAACCTCTTTGCGAGCATATCTGTAAACGAGGTAAGAGTACTTTCCAAGGCAATTGGACGTTGTAGTGGTAACCAGCGCAAGGTGGCAGCACGAGAGAGTGCTGTTGAAGAATTGCTACGTGCACTGGTGCCGTCGCATTACCCCCTATCGAAGTTTCAAAATCACGATTCGCGCCCCCTTCAGAGTCTCTATGCTCAGATGGTACCAGCGTGCTCGCCTGAGTTTGTTTCCCATCTGCTGGATGACAAGGACCAGTCTAATCCTCTTTATGGGCGACTACCTGTAGGATTGTTGATCAAATCTCATGGAGAGCTTCTTCAGGATCGTGTTATCAGCTGTATCTCCAACATGTACGACAATATCGACGATCACCTTTGTGACTATTTGAATGTGTTTGCACGTATCCAATCACCGGGGCCTGTCCCGGACAAGAAAAGATGGTCTGCATCCATGGCATTTGCGGACAGAGTATTGCGATCTCGTCTAAGAAACATAGAAAACGATGGGTATTGGCCATCGAGAATTTCTGAGATTGATATATTATTGCCTTTACTCGAACGGTCTATTAAGAAGGAATTGCCGGATACAAGTATACGGGATGTATTTATGCTGGGTCTTCAGCTCGTAGAGGCTAGGCCTAGTCTGCAGTTCAGGTTACGAGAGACAAATTTTTGGACCAAGCTGCTATCCTGCTGGAATAGAAATCCAGAATTCTACGAAGGCTCTGTTGCACTTGCTCTTCATTTGGGAATTGCTCATAGTTTTAGCGTGACTAATTGGCGTGGGAATATATGCGATGATTTTCTATATATGGTGAATAACAACCAGGTGAAGCCCGAATTGGAATGGCCTCTACTTCGCTTGTATTGTCTCCACATTCCAGAAAAGGGGGTCGATTTAGATACAAGTGATAATCTCAAGGCACTTGCGAATCAGTCGTGGTCAGCTGAACTATTCTTCGAATTGAAAAGAGATAAAGCTATTAGACTACTGAGCTTCCTTCGGAATGCAAATCAAGAATTCCCTTTTATGAAAGGACTGGCAACGGGCCACCTGATAGGTAATTTCCGAAACTCAATTCTCAGGGCACAACGCATCCCTGCGGATCTGAATTTCAACGCTACCCTTCTTTTCACTATACTTCAGCGGGGTAATGAAGAAGAACTCGCAAAGGCTAAGCGTGGCGTCAATGATCTTCAAAAAAAGGCAGCAACTGCAATTGAACAGTCGGATAGAGCACTTTTTGCGAAAGCAGCTTCTGATTATGCCATAGCCAGCGGCGACCTTGATTTGTATTCCGAGACTGTCAAATGGCAACAGCGGTATATTCGTGATCCACTTACGGTGAAAGTGATTTTTGCTGGAGGTGCTATCATGACCGCAGAGGGAATTGAACTTCTCTCCGGTATACCGCAGCCATTGCCAGAGGATATGACATTAGCTGAAGTTGCAGCAAGAGTGGCCAAGGCAAATGACATCTTGGTAACTTTACATGAGCATATGTCCGAAGCAAGGCGAGAAAAATCATTTTCTCGATCAGATTGGGCGGGTGTGACGTCGTTATTACGTGCCTCGATCGAGCGTCGTGTTGTTCATGCTGAGCAACTTCAGAAGCATATTCCGGATTCAGAGATGGATGTATACACTGCAATCTGGGATAATACCTTAGCCATGCTTCAGGATGTACATATCGACTCTATTTCAGAGCTCTATAAGCCATTTATTGAACTCTTAGACAATCTTCCTCCAAGATCGCTGGTAGCTGCGGCCACAGCCATGGTTAAAGGTGGGAACAAGACGCGCGATAACAAATTCGGAAACGATACTCTAGGGGATCTCTCTTATGAAGCACTTAGGCGACTTGCAAAAAGTGAAAATCCGGAGCTAGCCCGAGAGATAGTTCTTCAAGTGATATTAGATAGGCCTGATGCAAGTTCTTGGCATAGGCAGCTGTTGTCAAATTCATTCATGAAACTGCTGACCGCGATAGATGCCCGTGAGACGCTTCTGGCTTTTGCAAAGGCGATTGGTGAGAAATTAGAAGAGCAGTCATATGTCAAAGTTGACATTAAGAGCGACAAATCATCTCGATCCAAACCAGCCCCTTCATTAGTCAAAGTCACGACAGTCAAGTATCTCGCCCAGCTACTTGACAACTCTGAATTTATATCAGCAGATGATGCTGCTGAAACTTTAATGGAGCTATTCAGAGTCGCCACACATAGAGATATTCGGCTCGCTACACTAGAGAGTTTGTTGAGCTTATTGAATGGTCTTTGTAGTGGTGCAGGCAAGAACTGGAGATCTATTCCTTTAATCGAGAAGATTATGAAAGCCTTGGAGATATTGATACCAGTTGCAGGAAGTATCAATGAAAATAAACCACCGCAGTACCAGGATTGGAAGGACGCTGGTGAAACGGGAATACTTCCAGATGTCTCTTCCGGTTCACCGCCTCCCCTATTTAACTCTATGCTTAGACTTGCCAATTCTATTCAGTATCCTGGACTGAGAGTTTTGAAAGCTGACATTGTTAAACGGTTGATTTTGCCTACTCTCTATCATTCACAAGTAGAACACAAGAAATGGTGTGCTTCATTCCTAAAAAAGTATAAGGCAACGATTAAAGCGGATGATCTTCCTGTGACGCCAATTACTCCCAACGTATGGCACATTCTAATGGAATCATACTCTGAGTTGATTCCTGATACAGTTTTGGAAGACTTCAATAAGTTTATCACGATGACTATCGCTCCGCCGGCAGCACTGATTATCTTCAACAAAGCCCTCAAGGAGGATGTTAACCTCTGTAATACTCCCGAAGTTCAGCACTGGTTGTCCATATTTGGGCAGCGTATGGGCCTGTATCGCACTTCAGGAACTGAAATGCTGGTCCACATAATTCATCGCGACCAGCCAATTTCTTCTGTCGAAAATGGTATCACAGTCAGCAAAGTCCTAGAGATGATTATCACGCATGCCTCGCTATTTCTGGATGAATACGAGGATTTAACTGACATTTGGAACGACTTTAAGAAAGCTCTTCGTCCTGAACCGCAGACCACTATTCGAACCCCTGGCTTCAATTCAATTCATTCAACACCATTAAAATGGAAAGAAACTGACACGCTCCTGGTAGAGAAGGTGCTCAATCTACTTTGCGATAAAAAAGAGGAATACACACGGATTCACAGACTCAGTTTGCTCCCTTCAACAATAAAACTCCGTCTTTGGCTTCTTAACTATCCATCTCACCCTGGTAGTGAAGAGCTTGACTATCAGTGTAGGAATTTCGTTAAGGACTTGTTAGAATTGCTGGACACCTTCTTGAAATCTGAGACTAACGTGCTCCTCTGGTCACAGGTTGCAGAAGCTTCCTTCGGTATCTCACGGCTGCTCGATACAGCAGAAGAACGACTATGTGTGGCTTTGCATATTGGAAAACTGAAGAGAATACCCGATGGTCTCAGCGATCAAAGAATATCAGCACTGAGTTTGATACGAATTTCACTGGCAATGAACCTTATTGAACATGTATGGGATCATTTTGAGGATACAGGCAAAAGTTTGGTTCGAGCAGAATACGATATCCAAAAGTTTGACCGAGAGCTTCGAACGATGGTAGAGGACTGGCAGCGCGATGTTGATGAGGGAATTCGAGAGAAAGTTACGGATTGGAAGAGAAGTCAGAAGAAATTATATTATCATTTATTGAACCGAGAATTGGATTCAGAGAATTAAATATAGCATAAAGTTATGAAGTTTGAAATATAAGTAACTTTTAAGTTTAATTTACTATCCAGGCATTATCATTAGAGAGTAGCAAATTCATTTCAGGCAGATATATGACATTTTTCAGCAATTGATTTAAATATTCTCTTCATCAAAGTAATTTAAATTTGGCTATTAGATGCATTTCTTTTATTGTCATCGAGAAGCTCTACCACCTCAATACGAGCACGATCCCTTATCCTAACCCCATACCCTAGACTTGCAGACCTAACCCTCTCCAATTGTCTAACCCTAGTTCTGTCGATTTATGCATTCTATAACCTATTATTTCATCCAACAGGACTGTTGGTGTAGTGGTATCATAACTGCCTTCCAAGCAGTTGACAGGGGTTCAATTCCCCTACAGTTCATTCTTTTTGTATTTTTTTTGCCAGTTTAGAGTCTCAGGTAGTTTTTTAATTTTGCGATTTCATTTTTATTTCATGACATTGCGTTAAATATTTACATCATTAATGTTCATTCCTTTTATGAGGTGGTCATCCCAGTCCTTTAAAACATCATTGTGACAAACTCTTCTAGCATTCTGGTCAATACTTTTTACCTCTATACTGAAGAAACCACTAACAGGACGATGATCTGATATCCGAACTGGAGCATAGTCGTATCTGATAGGTGTGATACGGGAGTTTCCTTTGTAAAATATTCTGTCGCACCAGGCGGGTACTCGCTTCTTTTCACTAGAATCGTAGTTGTCGGTTCCAACATCGAATTTATATGTCGGCAAAAACGTTAAAGCAGGTTCTGTGAAAACTCTTAATCTCAGCCCAGGATTCCTCTTGAGTTGAGTTGTCAACTGATCGGCTTCCAATAGTTCACTAAGGTTATTAGCTTCTATTGCTCTCATAGCAACCGGGCGATGCTTGTTTAACCTGTAATTCATATCACCCGAAAAGAAGCACAGTTCATGATCAAGAACCATAGAACCGTCTCCACCATTCACATATATTCCTTTGCCAGAGAAATCAGAAGCCACTTTTTCATCATGGTCGGTCATGTTTGCCTGGACGATTGTATTAACGTCAGCGTTCCGCTGATTGACACTTGACTGGCCAGCAGCCAAATGGCAATTGACAAAACACAACGAGCTATCATCCACTACAATACGTACAACGATTCCTCCTTTGTTACCATGGAGTCCTCCTAGTCCGGTTTTGACTGTAGAAGACCTAACGCTTCTTATTCGGCCAGCCAACGAATCCTTAACAAATACACAAGTCAATAACCCCACTAGATTATCGGAATGTATCATCTGAAATTGATCTGGCAAGCCCTCATTGATAAGATGGGTTAATTTATCCTGCCATTCCTTATATTGGTGGGAAATATGGCTACTGACTACCACAGCAGAATCCTTCTCCTTCTTTTTCTTGGATTGAAATACAGTTTCTAGGTTAGACGGATATAAATCAATATAAACTTACTGGCAGTCACAGAAGTGTTGTCGAGTTTAACAACTTCTTGAAATCCAAACACTATAATATCAGCAGAAGGATCTAGAGCATTCATAAATTCTATTCGATCAGATTTTGAGGATTCAAGCTCTGATGGCTTTGACGCACCAGCATTCCATGTGACAATTTGAACATTCAATTGACTGAAAGTGCTGAAACTTCTATCATGCTCATTAAGTTCCTTTTCAACCCAATCCACTTTCAATAAGCCATCCCATAATTGGATTGTCCCATCTATCGCACATGTGGTAGCAACAGGTAACGTATCATAGAAATGAGCTGTTGATTTATCGTGACAACTAATTGATGACACTGGGCCATCATGAGCTTTCCATTCCTTTATTACTTTCAAAGGAGTCTGCTGTACATCACAAACCAGAACTGTGCCATTCTTGAGTCCTATCCAAAGAAACTTTCCAATTCCTCTCATGGAGCATACCTTGTAAACAGATATGTTGATATTCTTGATGATGCTTAGGGTGGATATAGAACAAACAGATATAGACCCGTCATCATGACCAAAAAACACTTGATCTGGCAGATTGGAAATATAGCCTGCACATGAAAACTCGCCAACAGTCTTTGCAGGGTTAAAGCTGACAGCAGTGAGGGGGCGCGGTGTCAACAAGAACGATGAGTCTCCAGAAGCCGATGGCTGGTAAGCAAATAGTTGGCGGTTCCGTCCTACCCAAAGAGTGGAACCTGCCACAGTATGGGCCTTGAAATTAGGAGTGACCCGATAAGATTTAGGAGTATCAGTCAATTGGCCGCTCCAAATAGCTAATTTTCCGTCGTCGCTTAAAGTCCACATGGTATTTGAAATAGAGTATATTTCAATCACCGGATTCATATGCACATTTGCTCTCTTTGGACCCAGTCCAGGTTTATCGATATCAATTTCATGCAATTGGCCTTCTTTGGTACCAATCCACATTATTCTTCCATCAGGAGTCTTATAGCCTACAGCAGTGATTTTCGAGTCGATTCCTTTGCCATTATACGTCCATAATATCTCGGAGCTTTTAGCATCGTGAATAGTAAGCGAGGTCGACAGAGCTACAAAAATATATCTTCCAAATGTTTGAGCAAGTTTTGTATCGGCTTTGTTCGCAGGTTTCGTAGTAGCCTTGGAGATTGAAGTTTGGGAAATTGATCCGTCGAATGTCGGGGCCAATCTACTCGCTTGAGAAGAATCTGGAGATTCAGAGTTAAGAGCAGTTAACGACTGTGCATCGGATTCATCTTCTGAATCTGAATCAGAGCCATGAGAGTCACCGACAGGCCCTGGTCTTGTAGGTCTTGGTCGGATAGTTGGAGGACGAGCATAGGGCGTGCCAGCCGATGAGGATGACTCGGACGGAGTTCGCGAACTGAAATAAGATGCTGTTTCTGGGAATGTTCGCGAAGAGTTATGAGCTGGTATCATCTCTACAGGGGTTCGAGAGGTACCAATTGATGAAACGTCTGTTGAGGGCCGTGGGGGTAAACTAGGAGGTTCACTAGATGCAAGAGAAGTGGTCGATGAACCATTGGAAGAGCCATATGGGGATGATCCGTACGCTACATACGCTCCATGCGCTCCATTGGCTCCATGTAAACCCGCCATGTTCACCCCCAAACCGACTGGTCGTATGGCTTCCAAGGTTTGTGGTCGAGGAGGGAGAGGAGGTCTCGAAGGCTGGGCAAGCAACATGTCAGGAATTGACGACGACAAATTCGTACTTGAAAATTCCGCGTCTGATCTTGAAGGTGATCCAGACAAGGGAGGAACCTGAGGAGTACGCCTAGGTGACACTGGTGGAGGAGGTCTCTTGGGAGAGCCAGGGATTGCTAATGATGGTTGAGGTGAAGCATGGCGAGTTCGTGGAGCTGGACGAATTGGCGGTGAATTCGTCACAGATGTGATAGCGCTACCAGGGGTTGAATGCCCACTTATATTTGTACTTGCACTCGTACTCGTACTCGATACCAATGGGCTGGACATCGCTCTTGGAGGAGGAGGTGTCGGTTTCTCTGAAAGTTCATGGGCAGTATTTTGGACCGGATGAAGACCCGGGACTTCCTGAGCTGCTTGAACTGGAACCCACAGCTGAGAATTTTGAAGATAGGGAGCAGGTTGTGCTAAAGTTAACGAAGGAGTGCTAAGATGCGCCGGTTTTGGAGGAGCTGGGGGCTTTTTCTTGGGACTGATACCATCCGTAGATTCAGCGCGAGGAGGATTCCTAACTATTGATGATTCAGAAGAACCTGAGCCTGAACGGCTAGATTCTAAGACCGGAGTCTCGTCTGAACCTGAGTCCAAGCCTAAGCCCGAGCCTGGTCCAGATCTCATAGTGGTAGCCATCTGATCCCACTTTGCTCGAACATCTCCCACTGACGGCAGAGATGAGCTATCAGTAGACATTCTATGTCATCAGACTCAACTAATCAATTGCCAATTCGATTAATTGCCTTTTGTAAAGGAATATCAGCGATCAATGGTGATGGCAGTGCTGACGACGAGATCACACAGTAATATGCAATCCACCCTGTTACCCCTAGATTTTGATTCCAGAATGGTGTTTATGGTCTATTTATAGCCAGGAGTCGATATTTTGATAGTGGATGATCCGGATATCGACGAAGTTGACGTTAATAGTTCCAGAAGTGACTATTTGAATCACTGGGATACCGAGTTTTATAACACAAGTGCTGAAGTTATATAGCTGATGGTTGTTGATTGCTTTGAAACGGTCGATCTGCATGTGTCCCTTAAATGGATGTTACATGCTGATCTTACGACAAGACTCACGATGAGGTTTAGGTTGAAATAGAAGAGTCGGTTAAGTCAATTGACAATTGAGCCAAGTCACAAAACAATACTGCTACTAAATTGAGTTGCTTGTATTAATAGTGGCCGTTGGAGGTAGACTGAATAGGGCTTGCTGGCCGATGAGATCAAGAATGAAGGGGTGACACTGTGACAGCGACAGAACAGTCTATAGATGGTACAATGAGTGTCCTCAATCAAGTACCTTGTAAACCCACTATTATATACTATACTACTGTCTGTTAAATATTATATCAGATCCAATTAAAAGCTTTTATATTTGTATATATATAGATAGTTTATAGTTTTATTCACAATATCTCCTTTCCTTTTTTCGTCCACTCATAGTTAACGTATCTAACGCACGGCTGTGTTCTCAGGGGTACTCTGCACATCAGCTAATTTTCACTATCGTACCACAAACACCAGGACTGGCGATCCCTATTTGGCAATAGCTCTCTTGATTTGCTATCAATTATAGTGATATTTATCAGCGAAGAAGCTTAGAGGATCTTTACAGTCTGTTTGTTTGACGTGGAATAGTCTGCAGGACGGATGTTCTACTCCAACAGACTTCTGGAACGGTCGTTTCTGGCCAACCAATTCCTTCATAGCCGGAACTTGCCAACTAAAGGTGGGCCACGGGTCAAAGATGCATCCATAACTATCTCAAGGAATCTGTTTTCGGTAGGAAATGGTTCTCATGATGCTCTGAGTGGGTCCAGAAGACGAGTACCAGCATCAACAGTGGCACTATCTTCATCATCTAGAAGTAGCCAGCTTTCTCAACAAGTGTTGCGACCGGTGTCAAGAGAGACTGACGACCCATTAGCTACCAATGAAATTACCGCTATAAGCTCTGACCCTACACCACGCAAATCAGATGCCATTTTGAATGTGGCTACTAGTGTTGTCACCAAGACTTTGACATGCCAGTCATCTACAGAGGTAGCTGCTCTACGGACCAAATCATCCGACAATAGCGAGATTGCCCGAACCAAGTCTCGTATCAAAGCCATTTACAAGCCATATCTGGCACTTACCAAGCCTAGATTATCAGCATTGGTGGTACTTTCTGCCATGTCGTCGTATGCTCTGACTCCATATGATGCCACCTTATCTCAGCTGTTGTTTTTGACTGCCGGAACGGCATTGTCGTCCGGGTCAGCTAATGCCATCAACATGGCGCGAGAATACAAATTCGATGCATTGATGAGCAGGACAAGAACGAGGCCTGTAGTGAGAGGGATTTTATCTCCAACCCAGGCTTTTACATTTGCAAGTGTTTCTGGTACATTGGGAGTGTCTGCATTATACTTTGGGGTGAATCCGACGGTAGCAGCATTAGGTGCTGCAAATATTGCTCTGTATGGATGGGCATACACAAGTCTTAAGCGAAAATCAATAATAAATACATGGGTGGGTGCGGTTGTAGGCGCTCTTCCCCCGCTAATGGGCTGGGCTGCATCCAGTTCGCTAGCAGATCCTGGTGCTTGGATCCTGGCAGGCATGCTATACGCATGGCAATTCCCTCATTTCAATGCCCTCAGCCATAGCATCCGTGATGAATATCGACGGGCCGGCTATGTTATGACTGCATGGGTCAATCCTGCGTTGAATGCGCGAGTTGCTCTTCGATACTCAATTGCCATGTTTCCTCTATGCATGGGTCTGTGTTTCTTTAACGTAACAGATTGGTTTTATGCACTTGATAGCTCTTTGCTGAATGGTTGGTTAGCATACTGGGCATTCAAGTTTTGGCAGGAGCAAAAAACTTCTGTAGGACCTTTTATGGGCACCACTTCTTCCAACGGGTCGGCTCGAATTCTGTTCTGGCGAAGCGTATGGCATCTTCCTGGAGTCCTACTATTGGCAATGATCCACAAAAAGGGACAATGGGACTGGGTCAAGGAATACTTTTAAAAAGAATCCCTTTCCAATGATGTAAATAATGTAATTATCCTAATGACCATATCACGGGTATAGTATATGAAGCATACACCGTAAAAGACGAAAAGAAATACGCAGAGAAATACATCCATAAACCTAAGGCCAAATTGGGAACTTTATGATAAATTTCATTGAAATAAACAATCGCAAACTTTGTCACTCATAAAGTACTTTGTGAGACTCAGCTATTCACGCACACTATAATTAGTCCCACCTCCAAAATGAGGCTTATGTTCCTACCATCGTGTACCAGCACGCAAAGTCCGCTGTATTCGAGTCGTAGAAAGCACACACTCCGAGTGAATCGAAGCAAACGGCCTGGAGAAACTGAAGAAGAACTGTCAGATGGCCTGATTACTCGAGGGACTTCGCGGTTCAATATCAGCAACCAATTGGTAGGCAGTTGGCAATGGGGATATGGAATCTGGGGCCATTCAATGGCAGCAGTCAAGGAAGGTGCAGGACCACATCATAGCATATATAGCATTAAAAGCGATCAATGGGCACGAGATGAGTTCATAACAAGCATTGATGAGCTTGGTTACTCGTATTTAAGGCCTCCTGGAGTGAGTATGACGATGCGTGCTCGTCTCGAACGTGAGCGTCAAAGCGATGATGAGTTTGATCCTGTGATGAATGAAGAAGATGAAGGTCAATTAGACACAAACGGTGACATTGAAGATGGGTTTGAAGGTGAACAAGACTTTACAGATCAACGGGGCGATATAACTGGAGATGCTACACATGATGGGTTACCACTTGGCCAAGATGAACTAGCACAAGACGAAGAGGAAGAAGTAGATCTCGATGCTGTTATTCCCGAAGCCGATGATATTAGTTATGATGATGATTATGAAAGCTATGATGATAATGAATACCAAGAAGAAGGATTTATGGTTGAAGAGGAATACGATGAAGAAGAGGAAGCCATTGATGATCACAACCAAAACAACAACTTATACGAGACCGCGAATTACAATGATGGCGAACACAGCATTAGTATGTTGGATACAACAGCACAAGATATATCTTCTTAACAAATTATTTAATAAAATAATATGGATTGTCAAATAAACAACAGTATTAAACAAAAAATATGATTCAGCCGAGAATCGAACTCGGAGCCTCCTCGGATTTTGCTCACAAATGTGAACGAGACGTGATAACCGTTACACCACTGAACCCTTTCAATGTTGATTTTATTGACACATAAAGAAGACCGAAATAGGGTTAGGCAAAGCAACAGGGCAAGGGTAAAATGCCCGATAGGGTATGGGAAGGGGTAAATGCCTTGTTTGGTGGTAACTGTTATATGTCCTTACCCTATGCCTTGTGCCTAGCGATTTATGTTGTACTCTATGCTCTACACATCTATGTATATATATATATATA
This sequence comes from Sugiyamaella chiloensis, assembly GCA_030578775.1. Classification (NCBI taxonomy): domain Eukaryota; kingdom Fungi; phylum Ascomycota; class Dipodascomycetes; order Dipodascales; family Trichomonascaceae; genus Sugiyamaella; species Sugiyamaella chiloensis. The sequence goes on from JAKTZE010000004.1 coordinate 709,927, forward strand.
TATATAGATTAAAATAGATATTACCCAATCGTAAACTATGGACAATTGTTCAAGTTTCATCCAGATATTGGTGTGTTATCGTTTTCAGAGAAATGCATTTCATGTAGCTTGTCGATTTTGAACGTCAGTAAGCTGAGGTGATATCTTGAGACAAAAACCACAAGTGTCCAACGCTGTGGCTAGACGCGATATTTTTTCTCTAGTTAGATGATAGTACCTCTGACCCAATTGACGAACCCACTGTGCTATGAGACCCCTGTGGATAGTAGTTCCATTTGATTTTCATAAGCAACTGAATCGTTGCTTTCATCGTCTGTACGTATTGATCCTAGTCTTTAGCAATGAAAACCTTCAAACTATTATCGTCTTCTCCAAGTTCGGGATATGGCAAGTGCCATGGATCACGACATTCATGGAGAGGCTTCATCATTGACTTCGTTGTTTCCAAGCTGTTTTGCTCTGTCCAAAGATTATCAGATCCTGCCCAACCCCGAAGTTAAGGCAGCATAGAAACGCATCTTGCCTAATATGGAATATCATGGGGTTATTGCCGATATTCCGCCTCTGTCCCCCACATAACCCTATGGTGCCGACCTTCCGCGTAAATCTGAATGTAACATCGCACGTCGAGTTCCAACTCCGAATAAGGATGCATTGTGTGGGGTGGAAGTCTTCCGTCAGGTATTTAAAGACGCTGTACTTCCCAGACTTTCATTCTTTCTAGCAATTGCAGGTTTGGTCTCGAGAACAATCATGTCTACGGGATTTTTAAAAGTTCAAGGAACCAAGATAGTCGACGGTAAAGGTGATCATGTGGTGTTGCGAGGAGCTGCCACTGGTGGTCATTTGAATATGGAAAATTTCATTACCGGGTACCCAGGCCATGAGACCCAACACAAGCAAGAGCTTTTGAAAGCTATGGGCAAAGAGAAATTCGATTTTTTCTTTGACAAGTTTTATGACTACTTTTGGACTGAGAAAGATGCCGAGTTCTTTAAGTCTCTCAGGCTCAATTGCATTCGAATTCCGTTCAATTACCGTCACTTTCTAGACGATAAGGATTTTTCCAAAATCAAGCCAGAAGGTTTTAAATTATTGGATCGAATTATTGATACCTGTGCTAAACACGGTATCTACACTATTCTTGATCTGCACGCCGTGCCAGGGGGTCAGAACCAAGATTGGCATTCTGACAGTGGAGTTCACAAAGCTCTTTTCTGGGACTTTGGAGTATTCCAGGATGCCATTGTCAAATTGTGGGTTGCAATTGCTACCAAATATAAGGACAATACTTGGATTGCTGGTTACAATCCTCTTAATGAGCCTGCTGATCCCGAACACACCAGACTGATTGCATTCTATGACCGAGTGCTAACCGAGATCAGAAAAGTGGATCCCAACCACATAGCCTTCCTCGATGGAAACACCTATGCTATGGATTTCCGACATTTCCCTCAGAAGCCTTTCGAGAATACTGTATATGCCATCCACGACTACTCCACATACGGTTTCCCTGCCAGTACAGAAAGGTATGCCGGCACCGCAGAACAAAAGGCCAAACTTAAAAATCAATATGAGCGAAAGATTTCCATAATGAAGGAGCAGAAAGTCCCAGTGTGGAACGGAGAGTTTGGTCCTGTTTACTCTTCCCAGCAAAGGGGAGATACTGACATTGAAAATACCAATTTGGCCAGGATCAATGTGCTCAAGGATCAGCTCGAGATCTACAAGAAGGGTGATCCCAGTGGTGATGGCTCTCCAATCTCGTGGTCTATATGGCTATACAAGGATATTGGTTACCAAGGGCTTACTTATGTGTCTGATGATTCTAAATGGTTCAAGGTTTTGAAACCATGGTTTGCAAAGAAAAAGGCCATAGGCTTGGACAGATGGGGGCGTGACACTGATCCTAAGTACGAACAATTGTACGATGGAATTAAGAAACATTTCGAAGAGATCATTCCTGCTGAGGATCAAAAAGTCTATCCTTCCGTTTGGACTGTTGGTGACTATACGGACCGAGTGCTGAGGGACATTCTATTATCCGAGTACTTGGCTAAGGAGTTTGCCAGCTATTTTAAAGATCTCAGTTTTGACGACTTGGATGCTATGGCTCACTCGTTCCATTTTGATGAAGTTTCAAAGAGAGGTGTTCTGAATGACATTCTCTCCAAGTATTGAATAACTGAAAATATATTCTCACTTCAAAGTAGTAACATTAGTGGTATCTCATTTATTGTCACTTCGAATGTTTTTTTTTTCTTTCCATATTTGGTTTTTTTCCAATAGCTAAATACTTATAGTAAACTATCACATATCTATTTAAAGGTCACTCAGTCCCGTCAGAGTAAAAACTGCTTCCCAATTGCTTGTTCAGCATAAAAAGGTCTCTGACTTTAATTTCATATTCGTGTTTTTACAAACATTCATCAGTGGTGGTGGGGCTGCTTATCGCCTCGCATATATCGTTATCTGGGTTGTCTCGGAAATTGTTTTTTCTTTTCAGTGATTACACCTTCTAGTGGTACAAGCCTATTCGTATTCAGCTACTGCCATATCTTTAGGAAAACAAGACTTCCCGTCCGATCAGTCATATTTAAGCCTGTGAGAGCCTCAATCAGTAATTCAATGGGAGACCGTGAGTGAACGTTAGGTGCAGTAGTTTTTTGTATTGTTTTTTTGCGTATTTAGTTTCATTCCCATTGCTAAATACATATAGCAAAATCTAAAATATATCCAACCAAAGATCACCCAGTCTTATTAGAGTAACAAGTGCTTCCCAAGTGATCTCGTTCTACATAAAAGGTCTCTAGCCTCAGACTAATATCTGTGTTCTATTCTAGTGGGTGACAGTGATAGTGTCTTTTTGGCTGTATCCTATATATCAAGGTCAGCTACTGCCACATCTTCAGTAAAACAAGACTTCCCGTCCGATCAGTCATATTTAAGCCTGTGAGAGCCTCAATCAGTAATTCAATGGGAGACCGTGAGTGAACATTAGGTGCAGTAGTTTTTTGTATTCTAGTGGGTGACACAGCGTTCGCGCCTTTATGAATGGATCCCAAATGTCACAATCAGCTACTGCCATATCTTCAGTAAAACAAGACTTCCCGTCCGATCAGTCATATTTAAGTCTGTGAGAGCCTCAATCAGTAATTCAATGGGAGACCGTGAGTGAACATTAGGTGCAGTAGTTTTTTTATTTCCAGTGGGTCACCATAATTGCTATGCAAAAGCTAATTATCGCAATTCTATTTTTGCTTTTCCTGCTTAGAGGATGTATACAGAAATGCTCGACTTGACTATATTTTATAATATCATTAAGAAAGAGAAATATATCTAAGCTCCACATAATCATTGAGTAATCAACCAAGTCCTCAGGATCACCTCCCCAGACATTTCTCTCTCTGCTTCAAGATCCGTGGTTACCTAAAGCTACAATCAGGACTTCGAGATCTCTTTTTGCTTTCTTCTCGGTTACTAAGACCACCTCCCGGATCCTTGAGACTACATTATCTATAACTGTTGGTAGAAACATAAATTTGAAGTGAGACGCCGTTTATGCTAAACAAGCAATTGGGAAGAACTCATTACTTCAATGGGACTGGGTGTATTTAGCTGAATATATTTTATATTATTCTACATATTTTCAGCTGTTGGAATAAAACCAAATATGCAAAAAAAAAAAAATGAACTGTAGGGGAATTGAACCCCTGTCAACTGCTTGGAAGGCAGTTATGATACCACTACACCAACAGTCCTGTTGGATGAAATAATAGGTTATAGAATGCATAAATCGACAGAACTAGGGTTAGACAATTGGAGAGGGTTAGGGCTGCAAGTCTAGGGTATGGGTGTAGGGTAGGGGATGTGTTATGCGACTGAATGAAATATGATGGTAAACCGAGATAAGTTTATCACAGGAAACAGATATGTTTTTCTGTTAGTCAGGTCTCACGTCTTTGAATTTCCAAAAATTTCTCTTTTTTATAATTGAGACAGCTGGAAACAATCGTGTAATGATATGTATATTTTGCAAAATTAAAACCAGGCTGGGACTCTGTTTTTACGAACTGGCGAATCTGATCTGAATATAGTATTTTTCAGATATTATTGCAATCAAATTGAAGGAGCTAACAAATTGAATTTTTAATTGGGCTACTTGATGGAAGGATATTCAGCCATTTTCTGAAAATTAAGCTGAGATTAAAAATATGGAACAGCATGACCATCTCCTCTAGGGTCGCTACCAGCATGGTAGACACGCTTACCTTCATCATACTTGGGCATAATAATCTGGCCACGTCCAAACATTGCTCGAGCCCATCCACTTACCAACTTCGCATCATGTCCAAGAGAACAAAGCTTTTGTACAACTTCCTCATCAATCCCTTGCTCCAATGATACTTCTGATTTTGAAGTGGTATGAGTAGAAATATCGGCTTTATTATCATCGAGATGAACTCCAGCCCTGATCAGGAGTCGCGGTGCATCTAGAGCATCTTGAGGAGACATTCCAAAGCATGCCAGATTTAGCAAAACTTGTAAATGTCCTTGAGGTTGCATAAACCCACCCATCACTCCATATGCAGCAAAAAGTTCGTTATTCTTTAAGATCATAGCTGGAAGAATTGTGTGGTACGGCCTTTTCTTAGGAGCAATACAATTCAAGTGGCCTTCAATGAGATGGAATCCAGAGCCTCGGTTTTGCAATGGGAATCCACAACCTTTTGGTACAGCACCTACACCAAAATTCGAAGCATTAGAAGTAATGAAACTGCACGCATTGCCCTCTGAATCCGAAGTTGTTAGGTATACTGTATCCGACTGAACCATTGGCGTATCATGTAAAATATTGGTATTGACACTAGTAGCACTAACATTTGCTGCCAACTTTTTCAAATATTCTTCAGACAGAAGACCTTCGATAGGAACATTTTCTCTATGGATATCAGCAACATATTTGTAACCATCACTAAATGCATTCCTCAGCGCTTCAATAATCACATGCATGTACTCGGCGGAGTTATGTCCCAACGTATCAATAGGTGGAATTTTACCCGCTGACTCAAGCGCGCCTATAATACCGAGGGCTTGTAATGCAACAATTCCTGCACCATTGGGGGCACATTCAAAAAGTTCAACATCTCGAAACTTAATAGAAATAGGATCCTCGAAGGTTGAAGTATGCTCCTCGAGATCAGATAATTCCATAACCCCACCATTTTGTTGAATTACATCGACTATTGCTTGAGCAATTCGACCCTTGTAGAAACCGGATTTGCCATTCTCAGCTATTTCCTTCAAACTTGCAGCCAGAGTGGGATTTCGGAATAGATCTCCACTACGAGGCGCTTTACCGTTATCTCGCAGCAATTCTTTCCCGTTTGGGTAAACTGCGCTTATCTTATCTTCAACCTCAACCCACTGATCCGCGGTCACCTCAGACACGGGGTACCCGTCTTCAGCGAGTCGAATGGCAGGATTGAAAAGTTGCTCCAGTGATACCTTTCCAGATCCAAGTTTTTCGACGGTGTCAATCATTCCAGCTACTGCACCGGGAACTGTAACTGCATTGATATTATCTCCCGGGATTCCAGTGCCATTAAGCCCCATTTGCCTACATTTGTCTAGCGTAAGCACTCCAGGAGCTCGGCCAGACCCATTGATAGCCGAGAGCTTCTTGGTTTTGTTGTCCCAAAATAGTAAAAACATATCCCCACCTAAGCCTGTGGACATTGGCTCGGTTACGCCCAAAGCGGCAGCCACAGCGACGGCAGCGTCCGCGGCATTTCCACCAAGGCTTAATGCGGTGATTCCGGCCTGGCAGGCTAAAGGCTGGCTGCTAGAGATGATCCCCTTCTGAGAATACACAACGGATCTTCTGGATGCAAAGGTGCTGAATTGCTGGTGGGACCTAATCTCTTCTAAGGCAGTCATGGTTTCTTCTTTCTTTGAAATCCTTGGCTCTTTGTGTATCTGGTTCCTGTTCGTTCCTTCCCCGCTTGTTATCTACAAGCTAGCGTGCAATTGATATCTGCTGGTCCTGCTGATAGTAGTTATACTTACCTATCTGGAATTACCACCGAGATTTATATGAAATCCTAGGTGAATCAAGGTGAGCCTCTCCAGAGTGGGGGTGCTTTAGCGGGGGATTGTAGCGCATCGATGGTCGATTGCGACGCTAATCATCGGTAGCGTAGTATGATCTGCGTGGAGGTGATATTGAATTAGGTTATCGCTATAGTTATCATACAGCGCGGGAGAGCGGGGACTGCAGATGGAACGCTGCAAGACATGCAAGTCATCGGCCGATTACAGATGGCTAAGGTTACTCAGGGGTATATAATGCCCAACCTAGGGGTGACATGTTGTTTTTCCTCAGCTTGTTTTTGTTTATTGAAAAATTGTTTGGTTCAGAAAACAAATTACTTCGAACTTCAATAGGTGTATTGTCTACCAATGAGTGAAGTCAACGAAAAGAATGCCACTCGTTCCGAGTGGAAAGAGATTCTCGAGAGTGGTCAACAGGCTGCTGATCGAGAAAGGAATCAGAGCCTGTGGTCTGCTGCTCGTCAAGAATGGAAGGCCATGTTTTGGTCTGTAATGTTGTGTATGTCAATTGCTATGGTTGGATATGATAATAGCTTGATGGGTAACTTCTTTGCCTATCCAAGTTTCCAGAAGAAATATGGACAATATTATGAAGGCGTCGGATACCAGCTATCTGCTCCTTGGCAAGTTGGACTCGGAGACAGTGCTACCTGTGGAATTATTATTGGCTCGCAGCTTAGTGGACTTATGAGCACACGTTGGGGTTACAAAAGGGTATTAATCGGTGCTTTGCTGGCAATGATTGCATTTATTTTCATTCCCTTCTTTGCGCCATCAATTAAGGTTCTCGTGGTAGGAGAAGTACTGTGTGGACTTCCATGGGGTGTTTTCACCACTGTTGGACCTGCTTATGCATCTGAGGTTTGTCCTGTGGTTTTGCGAGGATTCATGACTAGTTTTGGTGGAAATGTTGCACAAATTATTGGTCAATTTATCTCCATTGGTGTTCTTCAAGGTCTTGAGTCTCGAACTGATCAATGGTCTTACAGAATCCCCTTTGCCATTCAATGGATTTGGCCCCTTCCTTTGGCTATAGTTTGTCTCTTTTCTCCAGAATCTCCTTGGTGGCTTGTTCGTAATAACCGACTCGAAGATGCCGAGAAATCAATTCGAAGACTTGGTAACAAAACTGAGGAGGAAGTGAAAAACTCACTTAACATGATTGTTCATACTGTTGAATATGAAGCTGAAGTTATGGCTGGGTCCACTTATTTGGATTGTTTCAGAGGCACTAACCTTCGCCGAACAGAGGTAGCATGTGTTGTTTTCATCGGTCAGGTCACTTGTGGTATTTCTATGCTTGATCCTGGTACTTATTTCTGGGAGCAGGCTGGAATTAATGCGTCTGACAGTTTCAAGATCACCACTGCTGCTACTGGTGTCGGATTGGTGAGCACTGTTATCGGACAATTCATTATCTCTAAGTGGGGTAGACGGCGTCCATATGTGTTTGGTTTCATGGCTCTTACAACAATCTGTTTACTTATTGGTATCTTGTCAGTTGTTCATCAGACCCCTGGTGCCAAATGGACTCAAGTCGCTCTTTCAATTGTATGGGTGTGCGCCTATAACCTTTCACTCGGACCAGCTGCCTATGCTGCTAGTAGTGAAATTTCAGCTATCCATGTGAGAGCCAAGACAGTTAGTCTGGCTAAGACCACTCATCAATTGACAGATATTGTATCTGGTGTTTTGGAACCATACATGATCAACCCTACCAAGTGGGACTGGAAGGGTTCAACCGCCTTTTTCTGGGGAGGCACGGCCCTAGTTACCACAATCTGGGCTTATTTCCGTCTACCAGAGACCAATGGACGAACCTATGAAGAGCTAGACATTATGTTCCACCGCAAAGTTCCTTCCAGACAGTTTGCTAATTATCAGGTTGATTTGTATGGTGAAGTTATCCATGAGAAAGAGCTTAATGACCCAGAGATCGCCTGAATAGGCAGTGTCGATCAGTTATTTGCTTAGTTGATAAATTTCCTTTCGAGGCATTTAGTTGTTAAACTATTATTTTCCAGTGTGTACACTATTACGTCCCACGTAATTTTAATTGAATTGTCCTTGTCGATATTGTTGTTATAATTCAAGTGATAGTGCCTATTAGTCACAGATGTCACAGGTGAAAACAAACCAGAATAGACGCCATGAAGCATCTCACGGAAAAATAAAATCTGCTCTTTACCATACGGGCTATAGAGAATGGATCAAGATGCAGAGTCTGTCCAGATTTGGTGCATCTGTCAATTGTAGAGGCGAGATACTTATACGGGCACCGGTGACAATGTGGAAGGTTTTGAGGCTTGCAAAACCCAGACTGATAATGGAGAGATATTCAAAACAATTATATAGGTTGTCGAGCCTCGAATACACTTATCATTACTGACAGATGTCATTGTTACATATGCAAGTACTCCTCGATGCCAAAAGCTGCCCATGACACCGTTGACTACTATTTCTCAGAGGCTTCAATTTCAGTGCCTATTGAACTAGCAATTTATATACCTGACGACCTCGGAGGAAATGTTCCAGAGAGTGTGCATCTTTTCGATCCTAGGGCATCCTTTTCTACGAGGAGCACGTGTGGTATACAATCAAGAAACCTACGAAATTTCTGTAGAACAAGCTGAGACAGATTCCTCAACTTCAAGGATTTCTGAAATTGAGAATTATATTCCTGATGCACAACAAGCATCGGAGAACAGAAGCTGTTTCTTCTATGGACTAGTCTTTAAGTGCTGTTCTAAGCTCTGGAACCGTCATCTAAACGGACAGAACTGACAAACGAGCAATCAAAATGTGAAGAAGAAGTGTCATCAGGAACTCACATGCATTGGCCAGATTTGTGTTTTGCTTTTTCCTGGCTGTTTCCCCTGATTATGTGACCTCACACAGAACCCCAACCCGATGAGATAAGGTCGAGTTAGTCTCAAGTCCACACGACGACGAGGCCAAAATCCAATCTGTATGCATTAAAATGAAAAGGCGATTCTACCCTCCTAGGATTAGAGAAGGTCGCAGGAAAAGATTGAGAAGGCACGTCGGTAATATCCGCGGGTTTCTGTCTGGACGCATGAGACATCACACTCCAACATATGAAGACCTTGATCGGGCAAGGTGGATTCCGTCAAATCCTCCTAAATTAACGCTGCCATTCATTCCATTTGTTAAGCTGAGAATAAAATGTGGTTGGGTCCTGGAAAGCTTGCTATCTGTGGTGCCTCATGTTCTGTCACTGGGCCAAAGGCCGCCGTTATCGACTCCAGCTAAAACACGAAAGGGTGTCCCTAGCACCGTGGTCAAGATAGTCAATCTGGGATTCCCGTCTTTAGGCCCACGGCGACGTAAATTTCGTTTATCTGTACTGTGGTAGCCAACCTCCGTTAGTCTTAGCGCTCATCCCCACCACTCTGCATGATATATGCAACTTGGCCTTATTTTTCAACTAGTAGCGAACTCTTACTAGTGGAAGTAAACACAGATTTTGCATGGATACAATTATCAGAAGCGAAAACCAACAGCTCAAATAAAAGAAATTACGGTAGATAATTAAAACGCAGTACCCTGCTTATTCTGTTTATGATATATTGCCCAAGTGGACTACCTATTTCTCTTTCTATAGTTGATCCTGCATACCCCACTATACATATTTAGCCGCCGAGGTACCTATAGGTAGTCATAATTAGGTGCTGAGTTTATTGAATATTTAAATCTCAGGCTTGTCACTACTACTAGAGGTAATAATCAATTGTGGGATACTCTAATATGATGAGCAGTAGATTGATTGGTCGACGAATGCTGTCGAGCTATAGGCCGCTCAGCTCCAAATCCAAGGCGGTATTTGACTGGCAGGATCCATTGAAGTTGGAATCTCTTCTTACTGAAGATGAGATTGCTATTTCTAATACTGCCAAGGAGTTTTGTCAGGATAGATTATACCCTCGTGTTTTAGAAGGTTACAGAACCGAAAATTTTGACAAGTCTATGATGACCGAGATGGGTGAACTTGGACTGCTTGGTTCTACAATCGAAGGATATGGGTGCCCTGGAGTATCGTCTGTTGCATATGGATTGATTGCTCGAGAAGTAGAAAGAGTTGATTCCGGATACAGATCTGCTATGAGTGTGCAGTCGTCACTTGTTATGCTTCCAATCAATGAGTTCGGAACTCAAGAGCAAAAAGAGAGATTCCTTCCCAAACTGGCAACGGGAGAGTTGATTGGTTGTTTTGGTTTGACTGAACCCAATCACGGATCTGATCCTGGTTCAATGGAGACGGTAGCTCGACCTCACCCCACCAAGAAAGGAGTTTACGTTCTCAATGGTGCGAAGAATTGGATCACCAATTCTCCCATTGCCGATGTCATGGTTATATGGGCTAAATTGAACGGAGAAATTCGAGGATTTCTGATTGAGCGAGCTCAAGTAAAGTCAGGCCTTGCTACACCTGCTATCAAGAACAAGACTGCTCTCCGGGCCAGTATTACCGGAATGATCCAAATGGACGACGTTGAAGTTCCCGAGGAAAACTTGTTCCCAACTGTTAAGGGTCTTAAAGGCCCATTCACTTGCCTCAACAGTGCCAGATACGGAATTGCTTGGGGTACTATGGGTGCCCTCGAAGAATCTATTAGATTGGCAAGGAACTATTCTCTAGAGAGAAAGCAGTTCCAAGGGAACCCACTGGCCAAATATCAGCTCATCCAGAAGAAGCTTGCCGATGCTTTGACTGATGTTGCCTATGGATTGACTGCATGTGTGCAAGTTGGTCGATTGAAAGACGAAGGGAAAGCACCTCCAGAGATGATTAGTTTGATTAAGCGACAAAACTGTGACCGGGCCTTGGTAAACACCAGAAAGTAAGTATCTTTTTAATTCATCTACTAACAGTAGTCTCATGGAAATTTTTGGAGGGAATGCAGCAAGTGACGAGTACCATATCGGAAGAATTGCCCAAAACCTCTGGGTCGCTCAAACTTGTAAGTTGGTTTGCGTTATTGGATTTACTAACAGTAGATGAGGGACAAAGTGATATTCATGCGTATGTCTTTACTGAATCCATATATATATATGATGCTAACATAGACTTATCCTTGGACGAGCCATTACTGGAGAATCGGCCTTCTTTTAATGTATCTCAGGAAACGAACATACAGGCAATGGCTATAATGATACGCTGTATGTTAGAAGCTGAGACATGTGATTTGATCTTGGATTCGGCTCGAGCACGAGCAGATTTAGGCTGCACGGCATTAAAGCAAGATTCCAGTGAACTACAAATTGCTTGGAAAATATTGGAAACGTAAAAATGCAAATAAAATGCAAATAAAATGCTAATCAAATGCAAATGAAATAAAGGCAACTATCAGCGACCAGGCCGGTTTGCAAGTCGTGCTGCTTTAAACCGACTCACTTTAATTTCAGAACCATTCTCATCGATTGGCTCAAATGCACGTTCCTCATCTGTCTTTCTAAATCCTCCCGATTCATTCACAAATCTTTGTCGAAGTCGTTGGTACTGCTCAGCAATTTCCCGGCGATTGAGCTCTTGATCATAGTTATCATCTTCATCGTAGTCATCGTCATCCACATCACTAAAGTCTCGGTCCACAATATTATCGACCAAGATTGGTCTTTCACTTGAGTCTTCCTCTTCGCTTTCTGGTTCATCATTGTTATTATCATGTACCTGAAGGAATTCTTCCTCTGTGATTACTGAGTTGTTAAAGTGTTCCACAGCTTTTTGGTATACATCATCTCCAAGGGGATGCTTAATTTGAGGAGCCTCCACTGCAAGGCCTGATACCGGCAACGGGCCTACCGGTTCTTCGTCGATTTGCAGATTCCCTTTGATAGGGACCCGCAAGGATTTCACCGGCTTTCTAGCCACTTGCTTCTTGACGGCACTACTTGGAAGAGCAGACCCCGAGTGAGGATTGATAGACGCCTGTCGCTCTACAACATCAGATACAGGTGTTTCGACAACTCCAGATAATGGGGTCTCAACAGCGTCTGCAACAGGCCTTTCAACAACATCTGCAACAGGCCTTGCGACAACTCCAGATAATGGGTTCTCAACAACGTCAGCAACAGGCCTTTCAACAACGTCAGCAACAGGCCGCTCAAAAACACCAGACACTATCTGCCTAGGCACATTGTGAATAATATTAGGAGCATGCTTAGCCGATCTACTCTGATCCCTTTCTGCTTTGAACCTAGATGGTTTCCTCTCGGCCTTCACTGGTTCCTCAGAATCACTTGAATCTTGCTCATCATCTACATCATTATCACTTGGCTCGGAAATTGCTGAGACAGGATCCCTAGATGAAAAAGTTTTTATGTCGACTTCAGGTGAAAACTGAACCTTTGAGTCAGAACCCCTTCTTTGCAAATTGGGAGCCTGGAATGGAAATAATGATCCTCTTGTACGTCCATAGTCATCCTCATCGTCATCATCTTCTTCGTCCTCGCCTTCTTCATTTTCATCCTCATATTCGTACTCGTCCTGATGCTCAGCCATAACTTCGAGTTCAAGCATGTCATCAGGGTCGAATCCCCATCTCTCTTTGTTACGGTTAATTTCCGATTCCCATTGTGGAACATTTGCATTCTCCTTTATTGCCCGTGTCGATGAGTCGATATCTTCTGTCTCAGTAGTTGCTATCTGTTGATCATTTGTTGCATTTTTATCTGGTTCATCTGAAAGCTCAGTAAAACGGGATGATTCAGATGGCAACATACTAGGAGGTCTTTCCGGTCCATAATATACTTTTTGCGCTTGTCGCTCCATATCGTCTTCTCTCTGTTGAATGATCTTAGAGAGATGCTCCTGTGCAAACTGCCTCAATTCACTATTCTGCTGAGGGTTCACAGAAGATGATATGACATTGCCATCCTCATCAAGTTCTTCACGAATATCCATCATGGGGAGACCATCTTCGCTGAGAAATTCCGGATCAGTCGCAATCTCTAGATGAGAAGATTCAGATTCCGAACTGGTACTAACACTTTTCGCTGATTTTGTACCAACGCTTTGTTCAGCTGCCTTGGCAGTTCCAGTTGGGCTCTCCTGCCGCTTTTGCTTGACAAGAGCAGGCTTTGCCTGAACCTTTTGAGCTCGAGAAGGTTCAGACTTGATAGATTTTGACTTCACTGAGTCCGACTGGACAGGTTCAAACTTGACAGACTTTGACTTGGTAGATTCAAACTTGACAGATTTTGACTTGACTGGTACAGATATGACTGGCTCAGACTTGGATGGCCCAGACTTAACAGGTTCAGACTTGGCAGGTTCAGACTTAACAGATTCAACCTGTAAAGACTTTGACTTCACAGACTCAGGTTCTGCAGATTCAAATCCAGCAGCCTTGTTTTTAGACTGAAAAGAACTGCCTCTGGCTGTAGCCAAACCTGTCAACAGCTGAGACATTCCAAACTCGATTTCGCCAATCTTTCTTTCCAGAAAACTAATGGCGTCCTGAATCTTCATTTCTACAAACCACCCATCTCCTATCAACACTGTCGCCCTCTCTCTAACACTTCCAAACTGGATTCTGTTTCTCGTTTCAACATATTGAATATGTTTGCCCTGAAGAACTGATAATCGCGATTCCAACCCACGGATAGTACTGAAATTTGACTGCAAAGCAGCCATGGTACAGCGATGAAGCTAAGCTTAAGCGGCGGACGCACTGCTAGTAAATCTCAACGGCTGTCAAAATTGCATTTATATATGCACCGAAGCAATGAGAGTAAACCAGCTTAGTCCTGTTTATCAGTCAGAATACTAACACATTAAGCTGTTATCTCTGCAGATATTGTGACATTTTGTACGATTTGTACAATTCCCAGTTGCAGCTTTTTCACTAATTTATATAACTATTTACAAACATAATTAGTCCTATGAGTGGTCAGGGGTAATCGATGATGTGCCCTGAACCCACCAGACGTTAATTTAAAGCAATTTGCACTGTGTTCACCAACCAACCATAAAAAGAAAATGGCACCAAGTCAATTACAGATCAAAATTAATGCTTTAAACAGGCTCATGAAGGAGGAGAAGCTCTATAGGCAGGAGGTACAAGAGCATGAGCAAAAGCTAGCCAAGCTGAAGAGCGAAGATGCCGATAGTTACGACATCAACAAGATGGTTGCAGTACTCAAAGACACCCAACAGATGATCCCAGATATCCACAAGCGAGTCAAGGCTAGTTTGGATGGGTTGAAAGCGTATATTGCAAATGACAGTGGTGAGGATTTGACAGAGGCCAAGGCCAAGGTCACAGAGGTAGAAGAATTTCTCAAATAGACGCGTCTGTAAATATAATTGACCATTTTGAACATTTTGCGTTTAACGGAATGCTATTTGTGATGTATTTTGATGCATTTTGTTTTGTTTTGAACATTTTCCGTTTTAATTTTCGCTTGATTGCCTTTTCAATTGTTGGTGTTGCTTTATTTCTTGGCCGAAACTCCGTGTTGTTGTTCCCACTGTTCAAGTTCCTGCTCCCATTGCTCTTCCTCGGTTAAAGGTACTTGCTCATGGCCATGGCTATGGTTATGTTCCGCGTTGGCATCTTCTTGTTGCTCATACTCATCTTTGTGCTCAACCCAACGTTCGTGTATATCCATTGCTTCCTCTACATAACCTCCTTGTCTTGTCGCTTCAACCCATATAGCATCGCCTCCAACTTCGGTGGTACCAAACAGATATCCTGTTGCCTTGTCAAGTATAGATAAAAGATGGATCATGGACTTTTTATCTTCTATGGCAAGAACCTCAAACTCTACTAGCCCAAAGTCACTCACTACATCAGCAATTGCCTCGGTGAGCTTGGCATACTTCTGACCAAGCAAACTGGGAGATTCTTGTTGAACATAAGGGAACAAATATGACAAATCCTTGACGTCGGTATAGTAATCCAATTTGAAAGGCAGTTCACCATAATTGCTTAGTAAATCAATCTTACTTAGCACATTAACATGAGGTAAATCCATCTGAAGCATACTTCGTAATGCAAGCAGCACAATTGAAATGTACTGACTAGGAGAAGTGATGTAATAGCTGTCAATCAGATGAACCACCACAAGCCGGAAGTCTAGCTCTTTTTCGAGCTTTTTGAATATTGTATGTATCGCTGAATGACTTGTGAATAGCTCTACTTGGCCAGGACAGTCAAATAGAATATAATCAGATGTACCAAGCTGACGAACCTGTGAAACAAACTCATCCGCAGATGCCTCTATTTCTTCCATCGCAAACATCAACCCTCCATTTGGTCCCAGGTTTTCAGATTGCATGATATCCTCCAGCCTGGTGAAATCCCGGATATCGAGTGCACATGGATAGTTGTTATGGTCATTAGCAGGATCCAGATTCACCACCGACGGTTTTCTCCCTATAGCACTGAGAAACTGATGCATTCCATAGCAATAGGTAGATTTGCCCGACCCGGGAGGGCCTATGACAAGCTGACCAAATGGCATTTCGCTTTTATTTTATATTTTTATCCCTTTAGTATAGATGTACCCGTTTCTAATGATATGAAATGTCTTTAATCCCTGTGATTAACCAATTTCAATCTTGGCTCCTCACAATTAGAACCGACAGTAAAGGTATAGATGAAGAACCCCAAAATACCAATATGATGAATCGGAGATAACGGAAACCAGATAATCGAATAATATAAAATTGAATCGGTTGTATCAATAATTTAACAGGGTTTCTAGCTTTACAAATAATCTTTACTTGAAGATGTCAAATGCACAGGTTGATCGTAATATGCATATATCCGGGACTGGTTATTTGGGTAGCAGCCGTTGTCCACAATGCTTAGTGAGGGATCCACGCCCGTGGCAACTTAGCTTGGTACTACAATGTCAGCAAGCAGTGAAATTGCTAAAAGCACTTCGGTGACAGTGGCACCTCTGGTGTTGCTATCAGTAGTAGACCATTACAACCGAATTGCCAAGGATACGCGCAAGCGGGTGGTGGGAGTACTGCTAGGAGACAAGCGAGGAAATGTGATTCGAGTTCGAAACAGCTTTGCGGTGCCATTTGAAGAGGACGATAAAAACGCCAATGTTTGGTTTTTGGACCACAATTTCATTGAAGGAATGAGCGATATGTTCCGTAAGGTCAATGCTAAAGAAAAGCTCATTGGATGGTACCATAGTGGACCTAAATTGCGAGCATCAGACTTACAGATCAATGACCTGTTTAAACGATACACCCCGGATCCACTGTTGTTGATTGTGGATGTCCAGCCCAAGGTAGTGGGAATCCCTACCGATGCTTATCTTGCTGTAGAGGAGATCAAGGAGGATGGATCGGCATCTGACAAGACATTTGTCCATGTGCCGTCATTAATTGAAGCTGAAGAAGCTGAAGAAATTGGAGTAGAGCATTTATTACGAGACATTCGAGACGCGGCAGCAGGAACTTTGTCCACTCGAATCACCAACCAGCTTACGTCATTACAGGGATTACACAATCATCTGCGAGATATTGCCAGTTATCTCGAAAAGGTCATTGGTGGCCAGTTGCCTGTAAATCATGCTATCATTGGTAAGCTTCAGGATGTGTTTAATTTGCTTCCTAATCTTGCCTCTTCAGCTGGACAAGGTGAGGATTCTTTATCTACAGCATTTACCGTCAAGACCAACGATGAGTTGATGGTGATCTATCTCAGTAGTTTGGTGCGGGCCATCATAGCGTTCCACAATTTGATTGAGAACAAGATCGAGAATAAGGGACGACTTGAGGAAGAGAAGCCTGAAGCCACTCCACCGGCAACCACCAATGGTGCTGCCACTGCTACTGTTTAATATATCAACCTGTTGAATGTAGATACTGCGTAGACACTGCATAGAGTTGAGCTTCCAAGTTGAGCTTTCCAAGTTGAGTTACAAAACAGTGTATGAACTGTACGTACCAAAGTACAAACAGTATTTGAAACCGTGTAGCAAACAGTGGCAAACAGTGTATGAAACTGCTTGCAGACCAAACTATTATCAATCTATTTAGGAGTTAGTGACACTTCGGCTACACTTTAATAGTCTAATCGTTATCTCTGCCTCGTTCGGGTTAGTACATTCCCAAGCTCATTAGTGGTGATCTGCAATGCACCACTCAATCTAGTTAGCTTAACACCAGATCTTGACTAGAATTTTTCATTTTTTTCCAAAACTAAACCTCGTCGTGACTTTCGAAGCAAAACAACTATTCACCTAGCAAATATGAAAAATCGAAATTAATTAATTCATAGATGGACTAGGATATCATGTTGCATGGCGTTTACATGCATGACATGTTACATACAAAGGCAGCAGCCAGCCAAGCAGCCAGCCCTGGGACGTCCCCTCACACCACAGGTGAAAGGCCGCTTGAACCCCCATTAACTGCATTGTGAATTAACAATTTAATATAAATCTACTGATAAAATAAAAATAATTTCAATTTGATTAAAGTATAAAGTGCTTTTTTGTATTGTTTTGTATTGTTTCTATCATTTTCCCCCCTGTCAATTATTCACCAAAAAGTCCCTTTTGAGCCTTGGGCACCACCCTCGCAGCATTTAGGGGTTTTAGGGGTTTGTTTCTCGACTTAACCCAACTCAATTAGAGATGCAGAGCATCAAATGTGTGGTCACAGGCGACGGGTAGGTTGAAAAGATCTGTCAAGATTCTAATTTTCAGTGCGGTAGGCAAGACCTGTATGCTGATATCATATACCACCAATGCTTTTCCTGGTGAATACATTCCAACTGTGTAAGTGTGGGACTAATTAGCGTTTGGCGGTTCTAACCTGAAGGTTCGATAACTATTCGGCCAATGTGATGGTGGATTCGCAGCCGATAAACTTGGGGCTATGGGATACTGCTGGACAGGAGGATTATGACCGACTACGACCGCTATCGTACCCTCAAACGGGGGTGTTTTTGATCTGTTTTTCACTGGTATCGCCGCCTTCTTTTGAAAATGTTAAAACAAAGTGGTATCCAGAGATCACTCATCACGCGCCCAACACTCCAATCATTTTAGTAGGCACCAAATTGGATCTCCGAGACAATAAGGAGGTGGTAGGCAAGCTACGAGAGAAGCGTCAGGCGCCCATCTCTTATACACAAGGGCTTCAGATGGCTAAGGACATTAGTGCTGTCAAATACCTTGAATGCTCGGCCCTTACTCAGAAGGGACTCAAGACCGTTTTTGACGAGGCAATTCACGCAGTACTCACACCTCCGGTGGTTAAGAAGCCAAAACAGAAGAAGTGTGTGGTACTGTAGATGTATTTAGTACGAGTTAATGAAACCTTAGATAGTTGAATTATGACTAGTTGCAAAATATCATGTTGAACATATTAAATGAATATTTAATGATTATTAAACGAATATTAAACGAAAATAAAACGAATATTAAACGAATATTTGCAATATTATAGGGGGTGAAATAGCTGAATATCTAATATCTCTCGGCTTTTCAAGCAACAATTCGACCAACTGGTAATGCTGGCTGGTAATGCTGTCAATGTCAATGTCAGTGTCAGTGTCAATGCTGTCACTGCAATAATATACAATTCTTATAGAGTTTCAAAGTTTTTAGGTTTCACAAATTCTTTCAACTCTTTTCCAAAAACTTGGCTCTTGATGGATGCATGCCATTACTATCAGTTTCTTCAACCTTTGGCTTCTTATCATTTTTCTGCTCTTCCTTGATTCTTTCAGAATTCTCTAGACGAAGCTTCTCGTTTTTCTCCTTCAACTTCTTTCGTCGGTTATCAGAGTTTCCTCCTCCTCCAACTGTCAGTTCAACGTTGATCTTTCGATCCTTGAACACACTATGATGCAATCTTAAAGCTACATTAAGCTTTTTATACGCATCCACCCCGTCGAATTCTGCAAATGCAAATCCTTTTCTAGGACGAATAGCTGCTGGCTTAGATGCCTTAAAATGCGCCTGAAGCTCATCAGGTGTACAGTCATAAGGTAAGTTTCCTATAAACACAATAAATCGATTAGATTTGGTACCAGATTTGGCACCATCCTTGGCATCATCTTTTGCTTCATCTTTTGCTTCGTCTTTTGCTTCGTCTTTTGATTCATCTTTTGATTCATCTTTTGACTCGGACTTTTGTTTTGATTTTGAACCATCAGATTTAGTTTTAGATTCGTTTTTAGTCTTGGTTTTTGACTTGTCTTGTTTCTCGGGTTTTTCTGCGTCTTTTGAATTTTTCTGCTTCTTTGTTGCACCCTCGGTTTTGTCGGATTTTCCCTTTTTGGACTGTTTTGCAGGTTTTTCTTCGTCAAACGGTGCGTAAACCTCATCTACTTCTGGCTCATGTTTTCGTTTCAGAACCTTGGTTGGCTCAGAGGGGGTCTTTTTCTTTTGCCGGAATTCCAGCGCTTTTTGCTGCTTCTTTGACAGCTTGGGCTCCATGAAAATTGATGTGGTTAGGAGGTCAACTAGTATGGAGAAGATGTGCATATTAATATGCACTGCACTGAGAGATGTCATAGACGACTAAAATATTAACAGTTAACTTTTTTTTATAACAATTTTATAAGTTAATTTTTTTAATCAGATTATAAATATTCGTTTAATATCCATTAAATATTCATTTCATCACTCGTAATGTGTAAAATTGCAATGTGCAAAAAAAACCCAGACTGTAAATAGAGTTATCTCATCACCATATTACGGATCTCAAATAAATGACTTCGGCCGTCTGATTTCCAGCTATTTATCTTCTTGGCCCATTTATCATCCTCGTGTCTTAATCTCTCCTCTATCTTTGACCCTAACTCGAACTCTTTACCTACAACAAAGTCTCCGCCTAATGACGAAGCTAACGAAGCAGCTGCTTGAGCTCCAGCTTCTGCCAATGACTTATGATTGGCAGTAGAAATATCTAAATCGTCCAGCCCTTCAAATGGATCACTATCTTCTTGAGTATTGACCCAATAAAGTCGTTCGGGATCGAATACCATATTTCCAACAACTTGTACTCCCTTGTTTGAGATAAATGCAATTAAACCAGGGGTCTTAGTGTTGACTGAATCAAACCGCTTAAGATCGATGTCATTCCCCTCCCACACCAACTTTGCTGGATTGAATTTCATCTCCCCTATCGTCTGCGGTACATGGGAAGGCCGACCTAGTTGTCGAATGGTCCCTCCTCTCCTGTGTTTTGGAGATGGTGGTGGAGTCTGCTTGAGCAGGCTCGATGCTGTTGGTTGATGCAATGTAGACTTTTTCTTGCGAGGACTCCTTTCCCGATAGGTGTCAATATCGATATGTCTGTCGGGCTTCATCTGCTGCTTACTGCCTTTGTAGGTCAAGAACTTGCGTTCCGTCATAGGATCAATTGGAAGCTCATCTATCTGATCCAATTCGTTGCCACCAAAAGATGGTGCATTTCGAGGTCGAGTCAATTGGCTTCGTACCTTTTTCAACGTTCCTGGTCTTAAGCCACTTCCTCCCTTACCAGCGCCAATACCACTACTAAAATCTGGGAAAGCATTTACATTCAGTCGACCATTATTAGCCACAGCATTATTGTTAGGTGCTATATTAGCCATTGATTGAACGGGTCGAAGACGCTGTATATTCTTTGCTCGAACAGTTTCATTGTGTCGAATCACTGTGCCAATATCAATAGTATCATCTTCACGTTCATAGTACCTGGCTATGGCATCTTGCTTAGAAGGGGATCTTCTCATGTTGCGACTTGAAGGTTCTGCTCGTAGAGCAGGCATTGATTTTTTGACCCGAAGAGTATCATTTTTGTCGACCATTCGAGTTGGTTTTTTGGGTGACCCTGTAAACTGTCGCAACACTGTAGGATCAAGACGGGTATTTTCCGAAAAATCAAATCCTCTCTCCATATCGTCCGAGTCGAAATTAAAATCATCCCCAATATCTTCAGATGCCACAAACTCTGCTGAAGCTCCTATTGTCGCTGCGTCACCTCGAGACCTAATGGAATTGCCAGACCCATTGCTACGAACCGTATCGTACTTTTTAGGAGGGTTTTGCATCATCTCTTGACGCTCTACTTCCGCCTCTTCCTGCGCTTTACGTTTCATAGCTTCCAGACGAGCATGCAGTGTTTCTGATGGCCTGTCAAAGATATCGTATGAATCAAAATCATTGTCAAAGTCATCATCTACAGACGTAGCAGTTGTTGTGGACATTGCGCGAGAATACGGGCGATCTGCATCCCCATCTTCTTCAAAGTCATCTTCCAAGTCTTCATCGTCCAGATCAAAACTCACTGAAGACTCTGATCTCTTTTCTCGGACCTTTTGAAGTCGGTCTGCAAAGAAGTTGCCAGGCTCTACCGTATCGTCTTCAAATCCAGAGCCAAAGTCTTCTCGATCGAAATCGTCAGTATAATGCGAAACAAGCCGAACACTAGCATTCCTCTGTGAAGGCTTAGGACCTGGTTTAGCTCGGATGGTTGGAACATCTCCAAACCCGTCGATTGTGTCGTCTCCAAAGTCCCCAAAATCATCGTCCAAATTGTCCTGTTGCAAGTCCATTTTGGATGCAGATGGGCCTACTTTTCTGCTCAAATTCGTTATTGTTCCAGTATATTTGGTGGAATCCATATTCTGTGAACCCTGGGTGTTTTTAAGATTCAAAGACGATAGTTTGGCCGTTAAATTAATATCAAAATCATCGTCCTCATCGGTTTCTACAAACGATTCCAGGTGAATCTGCCGCGAGGCCCCATGTGGTCGTTGGTAAAATGCATCATCCGAAGCTGTACCAGCTGATGATACTGACGAAGCGAAGTTTGTCACGTCAACATCGCCAAAATCCTCGTCCCAATTATCGTCATCGTCGGCCATAGTGTGAGACGTGAAGCACTGTTTATAAACAGGGGTTAGGCCTGACCTGTTTTAGCTTTGAAGTTCTGTAACTGGATAGATGTGGCTGTATCCTCGATATCAGAATAACCGAAGGAAATATTATAAGACAACGAGTCGTTACAAGAATATATTTACCTCTGTAGTGAGACGGAAGAATAAGAAGCAAAGAGAACATACAACAAAATAGAAATAATACCATAGAAAAAGTGAAAACAATCTGATAATTTGAATTCACTAGCAATTGACTAGTTGAGTATAATCTTAAAACTGGAAAGTTACTGTCACAATCCTCTGTCTCTATCATGGAGAATATGCAGGCCTAGCATCTCACCAGTAAGCGTTTCACTTTTACGTGTAACTAATGTAAAGATCATAGTTCATGTCATGGTTCATTATTCCTCATTATGTCTTAATCACTCTTATGTCCTTATCACTCAATACAATCCCTGATATTCCGTCCCAGTTCATACATCTGCTGTAGTTTTGTTGCAGATGCCGACGTTTTTACATATCTATATATCAAAGATCAGGGTAAGGCAGTGTCTATGATAGAAGATAGAGGTAAGGAAGCAGTGACGAAACTAAAAAAAAACAATTTAATTCCCATAGTAGCAACCTCAAAACATTTTCAGTATCAGGTTGCACCAATGCCAGATTAACACACTTCAATATCCACTTGAAAAATATTTCGAAAACTTCACCAATAGCAAAACAGCTGTAGTCAGCTAGTCAGCTACCCACTGTCCAAGCACATGTAGATCCCACCAAGCTATTGTATATAGATTTATGCATAGTGTGGCTTTTAGCCGGGGAATAGCGGTTACCCCCACTTGGAATATCCCGAACTCAACAATCGCATCCCACCTTCTTATTATACACATCTCATCCACATCTGATCTC
The DNA here is from genome assembly GCA_030578775.1 of Sugiyamaella chiloensis. Classification (NCBI taxonomy): domain Eukaryota; kingdom Fungi; phylum Ascomycota; class Dipodascomycetes; order Dipodascales; family Trichomonascaceae; genus Sugiyamaella; species Sugiyamaella chiloensis. The sequence continues at coordinate 732,819 of JAKTZE010000004.1, forward strand.
ATCTGTTCATCTCAGATCATTCACAATGGTTCAGACTATCAAGATTGACAAGCCATTCTTGGAACCTCATCTCAATTTAGGAGAGGGACCTCTATACGATCACCGAAACGACACTTTGGCGTGGGTAGATATTGTCAAAGAACAGATCCACTGGGTCGACTACTCTAAAGTAGACGATGGATCAGATGCTCTATGGGCTACTCATAAATGGGTTTCTACTGGTACTTCGATTGGTGTTATTGGGTTGACTCAGACTCCTCTCAAGTACATTGCTGCCACCAAGACGGGATTTGCAATGATAGACTTAAACTCTGTCGAAGGAAAAGGAGAATCAGTAGAGCTCAATTATCTGGTACAGATCCATACCAGCTCAGAAAATGCCAATATGCGGTTTAATGATGGATTTGTGGACGCCGAGGGTCGGTTCATGGCTGGTTCAATGTTTGGATTTGACAGTGAAATGAATTCTAACGGAAAGTTGTACCGATATGACGGTGAATCCAAGGAGCTAAAGGTTCTGATCGAAGGGTGCAAGATTCCTAATGGAATTGCCTACTCGCCAGATTCCAAGATCATGTATTTTATTGACTCAATGACCCATACAGTGTTCAAATTCGACCATGATCCAGCTACAGGAGAACTGTCCAACAGACAGCCATTTATAAACATGAAAGAAAAAGTCCCTGAATTTGACAGTCCTGAGCCTGATGGAATGTGCACTAGTCAAGATGGGTCTTTGTGGATTGCAGTATGGAACAGTTCGTCTGTTCGACGGTTTTCTGCTCAAGGTGAGCTGTTGGAAACTTACCAGTTCCCAGCAGAGCGAATTTCCTGTGCAGCATTTGCTGGAAAAGATCTTGATGATTTGATTGTGACCTCTGCTCGATTGGCATTTGACGGAGAATCAGTAGACGAAGCCACTGCTGAAAAGCTCAAGACAGACCGAGGTGGAGAAATCTTCCGAGTCAAAGTCAAAGCCAAGGGATTGCCCCGACACATTCTGAAGGTTTAAGTCAATACCGGCTCGAGATAAATACTCTTCTAGACTAATAGTAGACTAATAGTAAAACAAAGTTGAAACTAATGCGATGCATAAATCAAGCCATAAAGACACAGTGATATGCTGCGAGCTTTTAGATGCTGTTAGATGTCGTTAACGAGTCGTTATATGATCCAAGAATTATCAATAATGAATCAATATTTCTGTCATGAGCAGGAGTCGATCAACTATTGACAGCCATAACCTCAAGCACTCTTTCGCAAAACTCCTCTATGAGCTCATTCTCTTCTCTCCCTCCTTTGCGAAGTTCTCGCAATTTTTTTAATGCAATCTCCATACGTCCATCTGAAGTGTTTTCACCTGTAGCTCTGGCATCGTTCAAAATAGCCACAATCGAGTGTAAGTGAACTTTAAGGCTATCAAAAGACAAATAATATTGGATCTGTTTATCCTGAAGTAGTTTGGAAAATTTGTCGTCTGTTTTTTCCGGTTGATCCACTACTTCAATGGGATCAGCCACTTTTTGACATATTGGCTTGTGGTCTTTAAAACATGCCAGAGCACAACTAGTTAGTCACCATGTTGAAGAGATCTCGGTTATTACATACTATGGGCGTTTACAAGTCGGGCATTTGTAATTTGCGGGCTCTTTTCTACATATTTCACAAGTTCCACGCATATCAAAATAAATTCCAAGTGGTTTAGTTCAGGACTAAACATTGCAGGCATTTGAATAGAGAGGTACGGCTGAGAGCTGGTACGGCTGATGGTAGTAGCACCTTAAGTTGAGATTAGCATAACAAGATCTCGATCCGAGCTCCGCGAGTTGTCTTCTTCACCCGACATGTGGCGAAGAATTGGACGAGGGTTGACCTCACGCTCAATATGGACTGGCCACAGGTTTGTTTCCACTGTAGACAAATGCCCTCCTCCAGTATATGACTCGGGATGCACTTATTGTGAACCGGATATGACCCAGTTCCCAGTGCCGCGAAAACCTCTACCACCTGCTCCAATCCATGCAAGGCAATTAATAATCTGCTCAGGAACATCCAATTGGCCCAGCAAGATTGATTCAGTGCCTGACAGTCTGGCAGCTATCATTGGTGAATCCAAAAGACAGCTTATCGACCCAGAAAGACCGGTTTTGGTCACTAACTGTGATCTGCCCACCACATCCCCGCATAGTGCGTCTGCCTACCTATATCCGGATAATTTATATTTTCCGAGCATCGCTCTGGATAAGGTTTCAGTGCAGGAGTTTTTCGCACGCAACGTCAATATCCCGCTTTCCACACCAAATACCAATTCATCTGAAGCAATTGCAGTTAACCACCCTCTTATTCTCATCTGTGGTCATGGCTCGCGAGACCATAGATGTGGTGCAGTTGCACCTCTATTAGTAGATGAATTCACTGCTGTTCTATCCAAATATGATCTGCTGCACTCAGAATCCAATCCTCATGGTGTGAAAGTATCAATATGTTCTCACATTGGAGGCCATGCGTTTGCTGGCAATGTCATCTACCATCCAGGTCACAGGCTGACTTCAGAGTTAGAGTCAGAGTCAGAGTCAGAGTCTGCGCCTAATGCTAGTCAGTCTGATCCTAACTCCAGCATCATAGACAGGTCAGTCTGGTATGGTAAAGTGTTTCCTCATCATGTTCAAGGCATTGTGCAAGAAACTATCATCAACGGTAATGCCATTCACGAGCTATTGCGGGGTTTTGGGCCCGCTGAGGTGATGCGCCGTTGATCTGTACATACTACTACATATGCAAACTAAGCCCAACTGGGCCTAGGCCAATGCAACCTTCTCAGAATAAAAGTTGGCGCGACGCTAGCCCGTTATGCGTCTACATGTATTACATATCCGTATTTTGCGTGTGGTATGCGCTGATTCTCTCCCCTTTTCATATGCAATGACGAAGCCCATGCATACGGCCGCCAACGAGAAAAAACGCTCCTAAGAAAAAGCAATCTGTGTAGTTCCACGTAGCTGTTGGTGCACATAGATAGATATACGGCACAAAGTTCCAATTTATGCTGTGTTCATACGCTTCTGATTGTATATTGAATCCATCACAACTCTATTGTTAATATTTTTGCATTTTTGAGTGGTTTATTTTACTTTGTACGCCTCTTATAGCTTAATTGGCCTGCTGATAAGTACTGTCCGTTATCTTTCGGTGCCCCGAGTCTCCCCTCCTTGCAGGCCCTGGTTTTCTGAGGCTCACTCTTATCAACCCAGATTCCTAACTCAAACTTAATTTGGCTGATCAGTGGAACACTGTTCAGAAGCAGCCCGTGAGCTGTCTTCGACTGATCTAGTGACCTTTATCTGCTGATATCCTAGTGGACTGTACTAATCTCAAGTCTGCTGTTCGTCTTTCATCGCTGGTGGATCCAAATCAAATCTATATCGGACCAAATCCCGCCCATATCATCAGGTCATCATCACGCAAGTTAGTTTGCAGGAAAAACCGTTGAAAAAAAAGGGGAACCAAAGACAGCGAAACAGAATCCGTTAAAACTATCAACTAAAGGCTGTTATAACTTGACAAGCCCGTATAGCCAACGACTTGTGTGCTCAACTTTCTATATCATTGTCGATTTTTTGGGTGGATTTTGTCTATACGCACGCAACTTCGATAGTCGTCCTGGCCTCTATACGCTCAAGTGGTCGATACAGCCCATAATGGTGACATCGCAGCTTTCTGCTGGTTTAGACTGGTCGGCATTCATCGACCAGTTGGACCATCTAGTGTCCACTTCACCTGTCTATGTGACACTTTCTTGTCAATGCATAATCAGCGACGATCGCATTAGTTTGGATGATATCGTTGAATCCAAACATTCAGGGACTTTGTTCCCACCTTATCAGGCTCCTTTATGGCCTCCGGCTACAGGATCAGTAGTCAAATCGTGTCCAGCCTGTTCAAAAGCCTCTGTGTCTGTGTTGACGGTGCTTGAACCTCTCAAACAAGTATCTAATCTGGTACAGGACAAGAAGAAACAGCTGGCTCAATATAGTCGTCCCGGCGGCAATAGTGTGCCCATTTCTACAACACCTTCGGCTGTTGGTGTGGCCAAGTCCAGCATTACAGGCTCAGATTATGGCGTATTCAAACCACCATTGTCAAGCGGGGTTTCTGGACTGTCTGGAGTATCATCTGGCATCTCTGGCATCTCTGGAAGCTCTGGATCTGGGTCTGGGTCTGGAGCTGGGTCTGGGTCTTCGGTGCCTGCCCTTAGATCGACTTTCCCTGCTTCTCCCCCTGATGATTCTTCTGTGCCTAGATCGGGTCTATTGGATCTTTTGAAATCTGTTGCAGAAAAAAACTCTCCTACTAATACAACCAATAATTCAATAACTACAGGAACGATTGGTAGTGGAGGTACTACTAGTGGCAGTGCATTATCTGGTGCCAATTCTCGTAAAGGAAGTTCGGGTGGAGAATCATTAAAATGGTCTGTTGAAGAATGGATGCATGGAATTGACCCTTTGAATAGTGGATCGTCCGTAAATGATCCCGGCGATCCTGTCAACAGGAACTTTCTACCAGGAGGTGCAGTTTTCACTAATGCAGAGATGGAAGCTCGCGAATTTAATTTCTCCAAATGCTTTCCAATCTATCGAAAGCAGTTTATTCATTCCATCCAAGGCAGAAATATACTCGGGTTTCCGACTCGAGCTCCGAGATTTGTTACCGCCATTTCTCCTGATGCATCAAAAATTGTGTTTGCAGGCAAACGCAAATTCTATATCTATCACTTGGCTCCTGACTATAATGATCCTCCCATTCTCAAATATTCCCAATCTCTAGGCAGCAATAGCCAAGACAATCTAGAGGATGTCGAATGGGACAATCCACTAGTGGGCATTACCAATACTTTGGTGGTGCTAGCCAGCCCTCATGGATCGCTTAAAGTGATCCGTCTCGATTCCTATAGGGAAGTGTACTCTTATCACTCTGCATTTGGCATCCATTGTATGGCAGTGTCACCAAATGGCAGCACTATAGCGTATGCTATTCTAGGAAAGGACAAACGATATAATGATACTCGACCAATGGTTGTGTTGCATCGTCTTCCATCAACAATTACTAGTCCAGCAGTCAATACCACGGTGACAACTAACGCCACCACCACCTCCTCCACTGCCGCTACTGCGAACATCGGCACCACCGGCACGAGCGCCAGTACTAGTGCCAGTATCAGTACCAGTACTAGTACAAGCACCACCACCAGTGCTAACACCACCACCAATGTCAGCACTACCGCGATCGGTGCAATTCCTAATATTCCTAATGTAACTGGGCAAATCCGCCCTATCACAATCACCACCCCTTACAGGGACCCCATTTCAACATTATCATTTTCGGCCGACGACAACTATCTTGCGTGCAGTACTTTCACCACATCGAGGTTCATGGTGATTTCGCTCGTTAATCCTAGTGAGCCTCGATTAATCATGAAGTCGTCGCGTCGAATCGAAGCATCTCAAGATAATGAAGGCATAACCTGTGTAAAATTCTTCCCTGGAAATCCTCGCTATATTGCGGTGACATCAGTGTCAACAAGTGCATCTCCGCCAGTCATTTTGGATTCCAAGATCTCTCCTTCTTCTCGATCTTTATCATCTGGTACATCGTCGGGTAAGTCATATCCTTCGGTGATAATGCGAGTAGAAAAGGTAGGCTCGTCGATACATCGGGCTGAAGTTTCACCTCGTGGAGATGCAGTAGCATTCTTGGACAAATGTGGGCTTGTTTATTTGATGCAAGCTCAAGGCATGATTTCCGACAGTAGTCGCAAAATAACCATTGTTGCTGAAGTAGCATCTGCTACGACTGCCAAAGAAGCTGCGGTGATGAGATTCTCCCCAAATGGCCATATACTTGTCATCGCGGATTCCAAGGGCAATGTACATATAGAGGATTTCAGCGCTGGCCTGCCCTATCAAGTGGGAATAGGCAAGTGTCGAATTCTAACTTGATAAATTCATGTGTCATATATCGTGTGATTTAATAATTATGAATAATTTAGTTATCTAATAATGGTTACACGATATATTACTGGCGTACAAAGTTAATATGACATGTCATTTTATGTGCCTGTCAAAGCCGCCATCGTGCAGTAGTATGCAGGGTCTGCAGGTACCATTAGCCAAGTTAAGACACCTAATTCCAAATTGAGCTGTTTGGCTATCATCATGGCCCTAAAAGGAATAAACCAAATAATCAAATGGCTATCTTAATGAGTACTATGATTTTTTTTAAATGACTGTGGATCATATCATTTGAATACTGAATTACTGATAATTTCCCTTAGGCGCTAAAGCCATCAAATTAAATTACCCCAACCGGCTCAACAGCCACGACCAACAGCCAACAGTCTGCACCGCGGTGCAATATATTCGAAATGTGATATAAATACTAATATTGTACACCAATCAAGTAGCATTCCAATGATAGATGAACAAAAACCGTTAAAGTGGCTCTCATATGGCCAGCCGGAGAGACTTCCCCCCTATCGCACCTCAGATCGGACTCTAAGCTCACCTCGGTACCCCGCCATTACTTCACGTGCACATGACCTATGGTGTTCCCCCGAAATTAAAGTTGAATGCATTAGCCGAGGTACGCACAACTTATAAAAGCCTAACAGTCCGCTTTTTGATCTCGGCTTCACACTGGTATTATTCGTTAAGGCTTGTGATCATTAGCATCTCCACGTCTTTTATTAGATTTAGTGGTTGTATTATTGCGATTATATTGTTTGACTAGAATAGTGGATCGTGTATTGGTTGTGCCAGCCATCTCCCCCGCAATATCAAAACTCCATTACTTTCAACGTCCTTAAATTAATTCGAATAGTTTATATTAGCAATGTTGGAATTAGCAGCTGCTGGTGCTCTAGGTACTGCGTATCTGGACGCACGATGGCATGTATCTCAGGATTTGAGTCTTGTTAAGAATACTGCTGGGGTTTTTCTTAATTGTTTCTGGTCAGAATTGACTGGTAAGACCAATATGATCTACGTGCTCGAGAGGAATGCTCTCAAATACCCAAACAACCTTGGTCTCGTATATGCTCGACCCATTCCTGGTGGAAAGGGCGACAAGGCTTTCAAGGTGGAGAAGTATACCTACAGTGAGTTCTACGATGTAGTGCTGAAATATGCCCACGTTCTTCGATTCAAGTACAATGTCAAGATGAACGATTCTGTGGCATTAGACTGTGTTAATAAGGCTGAGTATATGTTTGTGTGGTATGCTCTTTGGTCCATTGGAGCTAAGCCTGCATTCATTAACTACAATCTTAAAGATCACAGTCTTGTGCACTGTGTGCGAGCTGCTAGTGCAGGTTTGTTGCTTGCTGACGACGAGATTCGCGACAACGTCACGAGTTCCGAGGCTGAGATCATTGCTGGTGGTACCAAGGTTGTGTATTTGGATAACGATTTTTATTCTCTCGTAGAGAAGTCTCCCAAGTACCGAGCTCCTGACTCTGATCGAAATCCTACTGATCAATTACACAACACTGCTATGTTGATCTACACATCTGGTACCACTGGTTTGCCTAAGGCTGCGGTGATGTCATGGCATAAGGCAGTACTTGGAGCCGGTCAGTATGGTGCTGTACATCAAGTGACCCGAAAGGATGTCATTTACACGTCAATGCCTCTTTACCATTCAACTGCTTCAGTGCTTGGTGCACTTAATGCACTATACTCTGGTGCAGCTCTTGCAGTTGGCCACAAATTTTCCACTAAAAGTTTCTGGACTCAAGTCAAACTTTCTGATGCGACTATTATCCAGTATGTTGGTGAGACTTGCCGTTACCTATTTAACTCTCCATATCAAGTTGATGAGCGACAACATCGACTTCGTCTTGCGATGGGTAATGGACTTCGGCCTGATGTATGGGCCAAATTCAAGGAACGATTCAATATTCCTGTTATTGGAGAGTTTTATGGTGCTACCGAATTCCCTACTGCTACAACTAACTATCAGCAGGGAGAGCTCGGAATAGGAGCAGTTGCACGATACGGTAAGCTCATTGCTGCTTATATGGGCCTTCGAAGATTTACTATTGTTGCAGTTGATCCTGATAACACTTCGGATGTGTGGAGAGACCCTGTTACTGGACTGTGCCGAAAAGTCAATCCTGGAGAGCCTGGAGAATTTCTGTTCAAGGTTGATGCCGACAAAATCCACAAGTCTTTCCAGGGATATACCAATGACAAGGCAGCAGGAGATAAGAAGGTCTTGAAGGACGTTTTCAAGAAGGGTGATGCATATATTCGATCTGGCGATTTGCTTAAGAAAGACGATAGAGGAATGATTTACTTTGTTGATCGACTTGGTGATACTTTCCGATGGAAGAGTGAGAATGTATCTACTAATGAGGTTGAGGAAGTTGTCACTGGTGTTGCAGGAGTCCAACAGGCTGTTGTGGTTGGTGTCCAGGTTCCAAATCATGAAGGACGAGCTGGTTTTGCTATTGTCCTTCCTAATAACCCTGCTGAAAAGCCCGACTTGAATAAGTTATCGGCCCATCTTCTCAAGAAGTTGCCTCGATATGCTGTTCCGGTATTTATAAAGTTTGTCGATTCCATTGAGACTACAGGTAACAACAAAGTTCAGAAGACCCGATACCGAAACCAGAAGATTCCTCCACCAGCTGGAGAAACCATTTACTGGCTCAAGGGTGATTCATATGTACCATTAACAGCTGGTGACTGGAAGTCTGTCGAAGCTGGATCAGCTCGACTGTAATATTTATAGACAATAGATGAGAGCTAAGCTTGATAAATACGAAAAAAATAAAATGTGAATAATAATGAATGTAATTATGTCAATAATAGAATCCATCAGTAGATGGTGAGTAGCAACAACAGAGCTGAGATAGTTTGCAGATGAGTATTTACTACATAGTAGCAGCAACAATTGTACTCTTGGTAATAGCAACAAGCCTTTGAATGCTAAATCCACTTGTTTGGCTTTATTTCAGTCCTTTTGCTTTATTTCAATCTTTTTGCTTTTACTTGAATACTTTAATATTTACACAATTTACAGCAGCTTCTTGACCTCTGCTGCCACAGCATCTCCAACCTCGGCAGTAGAGCTCTTTCCACCAAGATCACCAGTTCGAACTCCAGAGTCCAGCACAACCTTGACAGCAGCCTCTAGAGCATCAGCCTCCTCCTTGAGATTGAGAGAAAGTCGCAACATCATAGCTGCTGATAGAATAGCGGCAATTGGATTGACCTTGTTTTTTTCGAGATCAGGAGCACTTCCGTGACATGGCTCGTACAATCCAAACGCATCATTCTTGTCAGGAAGAGATGACAAAGAAGCAGATGGCAATAGACCCAAAGAACCAGGGATCACTGAGGCCTCATCAGAGATGATGTCTCCAAACATGTTGTTGGTGATGATTACTCCGTTAAGAACAGTAGGACTTTTGATGAGGATCATGGCAGCTGAATCAATGAGCTGATGCTGCAGTTTGAGCTGAGGAAACTCGTTGGCAATGGTTTCAGTCACCACCTTTCGCCATAATCGAGAAGATGCCAAAACATTGGCCTTATCAAGACTCCATACAGGCAAAGGAGGATCAGATTGAAGGGCCAAGAAAGCAGCCATTCGAGTGATTCGCTGCACCTCTGGTACACTGTATTCCTCAGTATCAGACGCAACACCTGATCCATCATCTTCTTTTCGAGCTCCAAAGTAGATACCACCTACCAATTCTCGTACAACAGTGAAATCAGTTCCTTTGACGATATGAGACTTTAATGGTGACAATTCTACCAGAGACTCACTGGCAAACTTGCATGGTCGCAAATTGGCATATAGGTTAAGCTCCTTTCTGATCTTGAGAAGACCCTGCTCAGGTCGAACATCTCCAGTACCCCATTTAGGGCCTCCAACCGCTCCTAAAAGCACAGCATCAGCCTTCTTTGCTGCTTCGAGCGTTTCATCAGGTAATGGAGAACCAGTGGCATCAATAGCAGCACCTCCAATGAGATGTTCCTGGAACTCGAAATTGACAGTTGGTCGGGCCTCGGAAATGGCCTTGAGAACTTTGACAGCTTCACTAGTACATTCAGGACCAGCATGGTCTCCTCCAAGGATGACAATTGTTTTCGACATCTTTTGTTTTTTGGTTTGTTCAGTCATTGACAATGTTCCAAGTGGGGTACAGATGAGTCTATATATATAGTGTATGCAGAGTACCGAAGGGCGCCGATATCGGCGACACCGTGCTAGCATTTCCGAAGTTGGATGGAAATCAAGAGATGATGAGTATGGGAGGTCAATAAGGAAACGAATAATAAAAAAAGACGGAATAAATGTCAAGAGGACACCATCAGGTAATCAAACAATTCACAAAATTCAAACAGATCAAGCAAATCATCCTTCAAAACACACCAGTACCAATCCATTCTAAAGTGAGTGGTGCCAGCCGTATGCATTAGCTTGATGACTTCTAAAGTGAGCATCCGATCCTCGACCAACCCAGCCAGACATGGCAAAAACAAATCAAACAAATCAATAAAAAAAAATTCAATCAAATCAAACAATCATTTAATAAACAATAAATTTATGCATACTACTCCTTGCCGAGAGATGTGATGGAAAGTTCACGCATCTCCAACAGAACCTGTTCCACTCGGCTATCCAACTGGCCATTGGCATACTCTTCTCGAGTACTGGCGTCCAGATACTGCTGAACCTGAGCCAACCGAGTATAGGACTCGGTACAGAAACGAAGCTGGATCTTCACTAGGGCCTCAAAAGATGGATCCAAATAAGGAACTCGCAAGTCAATCAATTGGGGCAGTTCGCTAGTCAACTGATCGTTAAGCTGTTCATAGACATCTTTAGCCATTTGTAATTCTCGTTCCAATCGAGGCAGCTTGGCCACATCATCGGAAGGTTTGTCGGTTAATCTTCGTACCTTGGCTCGAAGAGCATCGTAATCCAACAGCTTGTGGCTTCGCTTCTTGACTGCTTCATTGATATCTGTAAAGTACGCACAGAATCTAGTAATGGGCTCTAGAACTGTCTCCCGGAAAGGTCCATCTAGAGCCTTGACAGTCTCAGAATCCAATTCCTGTACTGCCTGTAAATAATATCGAGATACTCCATCCCTTGTACCAACATCTCCGTAAAAAGCATCAATGGTCTCAGCAATCCTGGTCTGCGATGCAGTCATTGATCTTAGAGAGTCCAAATATCCCTTGGCCTCCTTGTTAAGACGATTGGACGCAGTCTCCATAGTTCTGTATCGACGTTCTTCGATTTCAAATTCCTTATCGACGCTGCGTTCCACATGGCCAGTCTTCATCATGACCTTTGTTAGTGTATGTTCTATTGTTGTCCAAGTGGCACTGGTATTTCAGGCCAGTTCAGATCAATCAATGGTACAAACCGTCCAAACTGTCAATTTCTGTTTAATGTCCATTGGTTCATTGCTTCGCACCCTTTACAGACATCACACATCAACCAACAGCCCAACAGCTTGACTACCAACTTATCCACCTGAACAAGCTAACCCATCAGAACCTTTCAGTACTTGCAGATCGTACAGAGTCTTCCCAGATGACAGGCATTCGCACCATGGTTTAACAGGATTCTTTGTATTGAATATGATATCTTGTCAATATGGCCCAGCATATCCGATCATCTGGAATCTCATCGGTAGCTACGGTTCAGTACTTGGAGGGTCGGCAACTATACCACTACCAATAATAATCATTTCTAAAGCACTTACCGAGGTTCCCGCACGGGTGACCGCTTTCTTGAATCCTGTCCAGCTCATCCTATTGTACAGCCCGTCGGGGGGTTAATAGAGCTCGGTAATAATGTATGTAGCAGTGATGGCAAGTAGCGAGCTGGCTCACCTAAGCTAAGCCCCATGAGCCGAGCCCCGCTAGGCAGGGGCTGGCCGGGGTAGGGGTCAGGACACTATTAAGGGTGACATGGGAGAGACAAAAGATTACAGAAAATAGAATTGGATTTAACGTTTACGTCATATAATATCATTTGATGTCGTATTGTATAGTATAATGTGGTGTAATGCCATTCAATGTCATCTAATGTCATATATATCATACAGTGTCATATCATATCTTAGTATCGTCAGTATAATTGCCGTGAGGTAAGTTACTCTGTCTATGTAGATGTCTCTGTAGATGACGACGAACGCATGTCGACGCAGGTCCCACACACAGTGCATAATGTGGGGATTACAATTCTAAGGAAATTATACTTGATACATTGGCCAAACTCAAATTGAATAAATAAATAGCTCTTTTTATACATAATAGAACGACAACTAGCCTTGCTCGCCAGCTTGACAAACATGGATCTCACGGCCCCATTCACTGTTGAGAATCTGTTTGCCAGTGATTCGTCGTGATGGATGAGGATCAAGGATTGAATAAATGACATTTCGACATCTTGCACGCTTGAGCGACTGGATTGGTTCATAGCCATTTTCATCACGTCGACCCTCTAAATACTTTTCATAGAATTCATCGTCTGATACCTTTGCCATTCGCCATAAGTGACGTCCAGTTCGCATTGCCATATATATCACTCCACATGCCCATATATCTACTGCTCTGGGATCAAATTCAGAGTCTATGAACTCTTCAGGTGCTATATAAGGAGCAGACCCACATAGTCCATTAGACATATGAACCTGAGTCTCCCATGCCATCCTAAAGCATTCACCGTTTCCAAAATCGGTGATTTTAATAGCACCATTCCATGTTAACAATATATTCTCAGGTTTCAAATCTCGATGGGCCACCCCCATTCCATGCATATAATTAACACCGCGAATGATCTGCTTAAAAAAGCAATCTGCTTCCAGATACTCTAGCTTGCCAACCACTAGAATCAATGAATACAGATCTCCTCCCGAACAATACTCCATAACTTCACAATAATCTCCTTTCGCGTCCTGTAACAAGTCTAAAGTATGGATGATATTAGGATGGTGAAGAGATGAAGAGATACAGAATTCCGATGTAAGACGCTTGGAATATTTCTGCTCAGACTCTTGTGGTCTTCTCTTGAATTCTTTAACAGCGTATAATTGCTCTCGCTGATTCTTGGGATCAACTTTATGTGCGATTCGAACAATTCCAAATGAACCCTTTCCAATGACTTCATGACATTTACCATACTTTTCCACAAATGAGCTAGAGCCAGACCCTGGCTTGGCTTCACCATCGTACAACCCCTTTCTCAAATCATTGACAAATCCTGCCATAAGACTTGGAGGTTGATTAGTCAACCCAACAGGCTTTTCACCACCATTAGCATGGCCATTGGTAGTGCTGTCAGTTCCAGTATCAGCATCATCAGTACTGACACCAGACCCGGCACCAGCACCAGCACCAGCACCAGCACCATCGCCATTACCATTCAGAATAGCAGGAACTGCAGACACCGCTTCATCTCTCAACTTTTTACCCCCTAAGAACTCCTTAATCAATCTACTCAGTTTCTCTTGACGTTTGGCGGTCTTTAAGTGATGATAATGAGTCAATCCATCTTCAGTAAGTTCGAATCTCGCAGGCTGTCCATTAGAAGACTTTACGGAAGGTCTTCTAGGAAACGCTTCTCGCGGTGCAGGCGAAACAGACGAAGATCTTATCGATTCTTGCTCCAACTTCTCATGACCATGGTCCCAATGAGCAGCTGCTCCAGCTGGTGCCGGTGATGGCGAGGGAGCAGCAGGTTTTTTTGATTCAGAAGAAAAGAAGTTCTTCAATTTCGACATGGCCGTAAACCGTCAACTGTCAAAGTTAAAACGTCAAATGTCAACTGTACCCTTCTGTAACGTCTATTATAATCAAATAACAAAGAAAAAGAGGCAACCTTAGAATTTAACCAGCTGTTTACCACAAATTCTAATGCCAGCAATACACTGTTTCACGGTTAGAACTAAAGTGGATCACAGGCAGCAAATAGGCAATTCAACGTCAAACGCACCTCTTAGAATGCTACAAATGCGTCACCAAGTGCAAACCACACACAAGGCGTGACAGGACCGCCACTGGTGTGTATTAAACCGGTAAAGAGTCCTGTAATAAAAAGTGCAAGTTAGGTAGGACAGTTCAACCTGGTGGAGGCTCAGCGGTTTTGACTTTAGTCGTTGCCAATCGGCCGGGGCCAGGGTAGGGGCCTGGTTTTGGTTCTGGGGATATGCATCTGACTGCAGGTATGATGTCACCCGATAATATTAGCAAGTCATCATCCCATCGATGTCACTTGTTTGTTTACATACGTGGTTGCCACTCGGGCAGTGATGGCAGGCGCTGGAAGGCGGCAACAGTGTTGTAGCGATGACTCCTCAAATTAAGATTTGTACAAGTGTTCTGTTGCTGTATAGACCGCCAATAGCCTCTTTCACTGCAGCAGTTACTAATAGGGCGTGCAGAGTGTGTGGTGCAGCTCGGCCGCTTAAGCACCAGGATAAGGTGCGGACACATAACTTAGTATGAGGGATTAAACATCGGATCGGCATTATCTAGGGCCGTTCATAGTACGCGGTCCAATTGGGAAAGCCAGGAACTCCGGTCGCGAGAAGCAAAAACTCACAATGCTGTAAATGTTGAAGTAATGGTAATTCAAAAGATACGAATAACAGCTCAAAACCTACCCAAACTACAGCAATGTAAAATGAACGTCTGCATGCTATAACTTATTGATCTCGTGATGCTTGGCATACGGCTGTGTGCTACTGGAATCCACCGGTGCCCTATAGAAAGCCCATAAACCCATACGCTGGATGCATAGCCTGCTATTAGTTGCCAATTACGAACAAAGGTTTCGAAGTTGACTGTTTCAATTGAGTGGTTGTCAATTGGAGTCCGTTGGAGTCCGAACTTGCCGCTAACTGAGCTGGGCCATGCGTGCTTTCCCCACTTATGCACTGCCAAACATGAAGTGCCATTGGATCAATCTCGCCTAATCGAAGGCTACTATGCTAGTCCTATTCCAGCCGATAGCATCTGTCAATACTAATCAGTACGAACTAACTCTGCGGCAATTACTTGTAGGAAACAGGTTAATGCACGATCGCCGATCGCTGCATGCCTGACAGGTGGAGGCAAGGGCAGTTTATCAGCGTACGGTGTCAATTTTATGTCTGGGGTAGACTTGTTATGCTTGACATTTGTGTTGTACAGCTCATTTACAGCTTAACTGTTTAGATCGTAGTGCATGGGCTTTTTACCCACTTACCCAAGCCTTGAGCGAGAGCATACGAGGATAGCCTTTCATTCTCAAACATACGCGATTGTCTGTGTCTTGACAAGGAATAAATTGTATCGGTGCTATATATGCGATCTTTTCTGTTACATATTATTTTCTCAATTGATGGTATCATTTGTTGGGTTTTAACTTGGGTAGAGAATAAGATTGTCTCGAGTAACTATTTAGGACTTTACAATGTACTACGTCCTCTAAGTGCTCAGCACACAGCAATTATTAATCGAAGAGCCATTCGTTGAATTTCATTCAAAGCTTCATAATCCGACTTGTGTCAAAAATAATTCGGCATTTCTGAAACAGCATTGTCGACATTATCAAAACTATCAAAATCACCCGCAACAGAACAGAAGATTCACATCATTATATGTACATTACTGCTCCAAATTGTGAATCTCCGGAAGATGTCAGGTCACGGGCCTGATTTGTATCTGTAACAGTTTCACAATTTGATGTTTCCAGAGGCTACTAATAAAAATAAATAAATAACAAAATTGAAAAATACAGATCTCAGCTTCTTATTGTTTATTTTTCTGTTAATAAACTTCTCTGCCAAACTTTACCTCTATTTGGCCATGTCTAATCTGGTGCATAACTTGGTTCCTATTAAGGCTAATCTATGTTATGTGTACGGCTTAGCGTCATATCATGAGCAAGGCCCCCAGGGCCCATAGGCTCCTCAGATCGCTACGTGGAGACCGGGAATCAGATTCTGTACCGGTCACACCCAAGGAACAACCTTCAGAAGAGCTCCTGGATATGTCTAAAGTGTCAGAGCGGTTGTCGGCCATGGGTTCCACCGACGAGATCGTCAAGTCGTCCAATATCAGGCTCATCCGCAATCTCAATTATGCCAACGGAGATGAAGCCAAGGCCAAAGAGCTTCTGACCTTATTCAGGGATGCAGTGGAAGGAGTTCTGGTTCCAATTGTTCATCCGACTGGTGGATTGTCAACGTCGAGATCATTGCTAAGCTATCACCGATTGGCAGGTGCAGACAACTTTTGTGGAGTGACGTGCTATTTGGATTCATTGCTATTTGCAATGTTTTCAAGAATAGAGAATTTCGAGCCTATTTTGTATAAAGATTTTGAAAATGACGATTCGAAAGAGAGTCTAGCGATCTTTCTACGATTATATGTTAATCTTATGAGGAGCGGCAAGCTTATCACCACTGATATCACCAAATGTCTGATTGACACCATTTTTGCGGCAGGATGGGTACCATCTTCTCAAAGAAAGGAGGACAGATATGAGCAGCAAGATTGTGCTGAATTATTTAATTTCATTGCCGACAAACTAAGCATGCCAATGCTGACGCTTCGAGTCGACATAGCCCATGCAGGCAAGGAAGTGGCAGAAGACGACCATAAACTGATTAATGAGCGACTATTACTAGTACCCATTCCTGGGTCTCCTGCCGATCCCCCAGTATTACTGGAAGAGTGTCTAGAGCGATACTTCTCCAACTCTGTCCAGGTCTCACGACAGATAGAGCGACATCTCGAGGAAGATGTGGTCCAACCAAGACCCAAAGCCACGCGTAAGTTTTCGCTTGAGACTGTTGAACTTCCTCAACGATTTCTTGAACATCGTGATTCTTTTATCCGTGAAGCTGCTATTGTAGAGGGTCAAGCCGTGGAGTCGACGCCCAGTCCTTCTCACAGCCCGTTGCCTCGTATTGCACTCCAGCAAGGGCAGAATGAAGCAACAGAAATTGCAACAGATGCTCCTATTTCTCGTCTGCGGGAGAGATCATCCACGGCTGCTTCTTTACCCAGCTACGATTCTTTATATAAAGACAAGGAGCCCCCAAAACTGCTTTCTTCGAAGCAGAGATTACGAAACTCCAATAACGAGATCACCCTACCAGCATGGATGTTTCTACAGCTATTGCCATTTTATAGTGATATCCGTAACCAGAGTCAGGCAAATGCCAATGTGGGCGGTATCACCAAGCATTTTGCAAACGCCCGACCAGTGCTGGGGATTTGCCTGAAACGATATTCGTGGGATTCAAGTGGCAGGTCTCTTCGAAATGATCGAATGGTTTTAGTTCCCAAGACGATTCATTTACCATCATTTGTTGCGGACGACAATGATGATGGGTCGCTTTTTGGGAATTTTAAACTTGTTCTTGAAAGTGCAGTTTTTCACCGTGGCCGTTCAATCAACTCTGGCCATTTTGTTGCATTAGTATCTGAGGATGATTCTATTGATTATGATGATCCTGTTAGTGAAGCTAGTGCTGGTGATGGTGGTGGTAACGGTGCTGGCAATGGTAAGAGAAGCAGATTTGGGCAACGACACAAGCATTTATCTCAAATCCATGAAGTACTCAGTGGCCAGTATCAATATTCAACTAGCACACCAGCATTGGTTGTTCCTCAAGAAAGGCGAATGCCCATGTCTCAACCACAAAGTGCTCGAAACTCTTTTGATGGATCTGCAGATCACGTCCCAAAACGGAAGAGATGGATGCTTTTCGATGATCTGCAGCCTGTCGGACAAAAGGTAACAGAGGTTGATTTCGACAAAGTTTTCAGTCGGGAGGTGCCATATTTGCTTTTTTATAGAATGGTACCTGCCAATGACGGAGACGAAGAAGAAGAGGGTGATAGCGAGACTCTTTCACCTTCTAGCCAGCCTACCGTTACTCCTACACCTTCGATCCCATCTTTGAACTTATCTTTATCCAATGATAGTACTCTTCAGGTGCCATCACATTTAGAACCAATTGGATCAGCTCCCGAATCAGTAACGATTCCCCTGCAGTCGGTGGATGATCATCAGATTAGTTCCCAACAACTGCAGCCACAATCGAGGGGTCGGGATAGAAAGGCATTATTCCGCTTATCAAAGTCTGGCGACCGCACTTCGTCTCCTGCCCGATCCAGATCTGCCCCTCCCAATAAAATTTTGTCTCAGAAAACCAATGCTAACGCTAATGCAAATGTCGATCCCCACACTGCTACTCCTACCAAGGAGAAGGCAAGTTATTATGAAACCATGTCAAGTCGCAGCCTACGAAAGCGCAATGAAGCATATGATGTCGATGAAAAGTGTATTGTAAGTTAAGTTAAGTTAAGTTACATGTTTTCACAACACGAACAGCGAAAAGAGAATTACAATTGAAGCCAAAAAAATTAAAACCCGTGATAAACTCTAAAAATGCACCAACAAGAATGATGCTTTGAAATCATTTTATGGGATTTATCCTTTTGTCCTTTAGCAGTAACTATTTCGGAAACTATTTCGGCATAAGATGCCGGCGGGGAGCGCACCCCGCTTCTTCATGCAACCTTACCTTGACTGCATTAAGCAATGGAGGGGTGGGGTGACATGTCAGGTAACAAAAGCGACGATCCAATGGCCTCCCCACCCATAACTGGCTGTGATTGCCGGTCCTGTGATCAGCAAGAAACTCTTTTATAAGGGAAGGATCCGCTGAACCTTTCTTGCCCCCACATTATTTTTTTTCCTCTCTTGTAGTATTAACTTCGTGTAGTCATGCGTGAGTCAGGGCCTGATCTGTCGGTATCAAATATCAAGCAATATTTTGGGTCTCGTCTACGGACTCTGAGACCCCCAGATTTCCAAGAGCAAAGAGAAAATCTTAATCCATTTCCAGCTCTTGGCAAAGTGACTGCCAAGCAATGGAATTTCATTGCTGTGGCATTTCTCGGATGGACTTGGGACGCGTTTGACTTCTTTTCTGTATCGTTGACAGCAACTCCAATTGCTGATAGTTTGCACAGAAAGGTGTCTGATGTGACATGGGGTATCACCCTTGTTCTGATGTTCCGATCCGTTGGGGCAACTATTTTTGGATTAGCATCTGACAAATGGGGTCGACGATGGCCTTTCGTCATCAACCTGGTATTGTTTATTGTTCTTGAAATGGGCACAGGATTTAGCCAAACTTTTAAGCAGTTTTTGGCTATTCGTGCCCTATATGGTGTTGCAATGGGTGGGTTATATGGAATGTGTGCTGCAATGGCTCTTGAAGACAGTCCTCCAGAAGCGCGAGGGTTTCTTAGTGGCCTAATGCAACAGGGATATGCATTTGGATATCTTTTGGTAGCGGCATTTAACCGAGCATTTATTGATACCCCTCATGGCTGGCGAGCACTGTTTTGGTTTGGTGCTGGTCCTCCAGTTCTTATTATCGTCTACAGATTGATGCTGCCTGAGACTGACGCTTATTTGGCACAAAAATCGATGGAAAAGGAGAGTTTGGCTGGTTCTTTTGTCAAACAAGGACGAGAGGCCATCAAAGTGTATTGGCTCATGTTTGCATATATGGTTGTTCTCATGGCAGGCATGAATTTCATGTCGCATGGATCCCAAGATCTGTACCCAACTTTTTTGACTGCGCAGCTTCAATTCGGTACTAATGCGTCTACTGTTACCAACTGTGTGGCTAACCTTGGTGCTCTTTGTGGAGGAATCTTTTTCGGCCATATGTCGCAATTCATGGGCCGACGTTTGACGCTGATGATCTGCTGTGTCATGGGAGGAGCTCTGGTATATCCATGGGTATTTGTCCGACAGAACGCTGGCATTAATGCGTCTGTGTTTTTCCTACAATTCGCTGTCCAAGGTGCGTGGGGTGTTATCCCTATTCATTTATCAGAATTGTCTCCTCCAAGATTCCGATCTTTTATTGTTGGTGTCAGTTATCAGTTGGGTAATTTGGCTTCTTCTGCCTCGTCTACAATTGAGTCCACCATTGGTGAGCGGTTCCCATTGAAGAATGACCAAGGACAACTTGTGCCAGGAAAGTACAACTATGGCAAAGTCATGGCTATTTTCATGGGATGTGTGTTTGGATTTGTTCTTATTGTTTCATTTTTAGGTCCCGAGAACCATGATGCTAATTTACTTACCAGATCTACCGATGAGGAGCTTGCCATGGCACACAATGCGTTCTTGGAAGAGAAAGCTGCTCAGGATCATGATGAGGAAGTTTAACCTGTAACTTTTATTGTTGTCTTCTATTCTTAAATGGTATTTCGTCTTTCGTAGACCTCGCTCGAACTGACCATGCGAACAAACAATTCAATCGTTAAATTGGCGCACCTAGTTTGACCAATTTGTCCATGCCTTTATTTTTATTTCTTTTTTATTTTGCCATTTTGACAAGATTCAAACATTCTTTTGTATTATCTTTACTATTAAACGTCAGTGCCATATCTCGTTCTGTCTCCACCTTCCTGTAGGTTCCCGTCTCCTGCGTATCTCATCTCTATCGCCTGTGGCTACCCCACAAACGGCTAAATTTTCCCACCCATAGCCGCGACTATCCATCAAATTTCAATGGACCTTAATGGACGACAAATGACCCCGAACGACGGCACTACGCCCGAGTTTTCACCAATAAACAATGATATCAATGGTGGTATGGACAATGGTTTAAATGGTGGAATGGGGGATGGCCAGCAAGGGCCGGGCCATCAGTATCGAAGAGCCTATAAAGCGTGTCTGAACTGCCGGATTCGAAAAGTCAAATGCGATTTTGGTGATTTAAATAATCCCATAAAGCCTCCATGTTTGCGATGTCGAAGAGAAGGCAAAGAATGTACGTTTACAGAGTCTCGCAGAGGTGGAATGCAAAATGTGGTTACCGGCAGAGACCGTAAAGCTGCTGCCATGGCGCTTGGCGTCGATAAAAACTTGGTAGCAGCATCTGGTTCGGATCGAGTTTCCAGCCCGACAAACGACTCTATTTCCCTAAGAGAACTTCACAATACTTCAGATGCCCTAGAGATCTTAGCACAGGCGGCGAGATCGTTTCCACGGATCCCCAATAGCAGGAATGGAGGCAACAGCGGGACTGTAAACAACGGCACCTCTCAAAGAACAGGTAGGTTCCCTCCTACTGCGGATGGTTCTAGTGCCAACTCCCCGGGAGTAGTTCAAGATGTTCGCCCGGCAGTCACACTGGCGGAGGCTGACATTGTTGCCAAAGAAATGTTGGTCACCGAAGACGAAGCTCGCGTGTTGGTCAACTACTTCTTCTCGGCTCTCCACCCATTCTATCCATTCATCCCCGAATATCTACACACTGCTGATGCTATAGCAGATATGCCTATTCTTCTAGCAGCCATCACAACATTGGCGTCTCGTTATTATGTGCCTGAAATCGAGCCAAACCAAAACTCCAAAGCTGTCCAAGACGAATGTTATCGGGTTCACAATAAGCTGTGGGATTATTGCCAAGTGTTGATATCAAAGAGTGCTTGGGCCGAGGCAAGCACCCGGTCGATAGGTACGGTGTATGCTTTTCTGCTGTTTTCTGAATGGAATCCCAGAGCCATTCATCAACGGTCAAATGATTATGCCAATACGGCCACAGAAGGCGAGCGTGCCAATGTTGCGACCGCCGGTAGTGACAGTGCCATAGGTCTTGGAGCAGCTCGTAGAAGTGATCGTATGGCGTGGATGCTAATCGGAACTGGTATTCGGCTAGCCCAGGATATGGGACTAATGGAGACCGATGGCAAGGTTTACGTAGCAACTCATTTTTCCGAGATCGTGTTGGCGCTAAGAATGGGGAGAAGGTCTATGTTACTCGAGTTTTTGAATGAACCTATCCCAAAGTTGAATTTCTCTTCTATAGAGATGGCACGTCTGGAGTTGCTTCGTCTAATGGCACTCGCTCATGAGACTCTATATTCTTCGCGCAATACAACTCGAGAGCTATTAAAGGATTCCAAATTCCTCAACTTTTTGGGGTTGTTTGCCCCACATCTTGATGGGTGGGAGCAGAAGCATGCTGAGATGCTTGATAGTAATGATACTTTGGATCGAGAGTCGTTGCAATTCGACTTTCAGTACCTACGTCTATATATTTACTCTATTGCTTTGACTTCTGGATCCGACAGTGTCAATGTCACTGAGATTATCCCGTCTGCCAGATATGTGGCTATGGCAGCTGATGCTGCTAAGGAGATGATTGCAAGTGCTAGTCGAGTACATGATATGGGCATGTTGCGACGGGCACCCATTCGATGGATCGTTCGAATAGTTCATGCCACGGTGTATTTACTCAAAAGTTTGGTTTTGAGCAATTCATTTTCATCTCGAGAATCTCACAATCGAACGATCTCCACCATCCAACGAATATCGGTTATTCTTCTCGAAGCATCGCCCGATGACATACATCTGGCGTCTAGATATGGTACCATTCTTGGCAACATGTGTACTCAGTTGTCCAGTAGCTTGAAAGCAAGCCGACCTCCACCTAGAAAGAGGCATCGGTCGTCTATTACCAGTGATGAGTCTTCTCTACATAGAAAGATTTCAACGGATACTAGACTTGTCAGTCCTCAGTCAGCCCCAGACCAGCACCCCGCACCGCTTGAATCGCCAAGTGTGCAACCAAGTGAGCCCGAGTTTACGTATGGACAGGATCTTGATGGACCTAATGCACTGTTGAACATGCTGGACATGGATTTCGACTTTTTGATGGAGGGAACTGAAGGACTCGGTTTTGTAGAGCCATTTATAGAAGGAATAGAGCAACGGCAATGGCAGCAACAGCAACATCACCAGCGGTGACCGAAGCATTTGAACAATAGTGATGCGAACTCCCGTGAGTGTTTAAAAATATGAAAGGGAAGTGACGATAATAACAATATTAATCACAACTCCTGAAGCACACTTGTATATTATTTGTAACCTAATTTTTGTTGATAATTTTGTTGCTAATTTTGCTCCTAATTTTGTTGCACATTTTTGTTGCTCATTTTTATAATAGTATAATAATAAAATCATATCATACGCAATAACCTTTCACTTATATACACTAGTGCTGAGACCATTCAATGGACTCCAGATCAATGCCCTCCTGGACCATTTCCCACAATGGACTCAACTCCCTCAACTTGTTGACCTTACTAACAACAGTCTGCAAAACATAATCAATTTCGGCTTCTGTGGTAAATCTTCCAATACCAAATCGGATACTAGAGTGAGCCAAAGCATCGTCAGCACCCAGTGCTCGCAACACATAAGAAGGCTCTAAAGATGCAGAAGTACAAGCAGAACCAGAACTCAATGCAATATCGTTAAGTGCCATCAATAGCGACTCACCCTCAACATAGGCAAAAGAGATATTGACACATCCCTTGTAGGTGTTCTCGGGGTCTCCATTGAGAACGGTATGTTCAAGCTTGAGAATATTTGAAGTCAACTTGTCAGACAATCGCGAGATATGAGCATCATCATATTCCATTTCTTCACGCATAATACGAGCAGCTTCACCCATACCAGCTACCAGAGGGGCTGCTAGTGTACCACTTCGTAGACCTCGTTCCTGACCACCTCCGGTGATTAGTGGCTCAAGACGAACTCTAGGTCGTCGTCGCACGTATAAAGCTCCAATACCCATAGGTCCATAGATCTTGTGGCCAGAAATACTCATGAGATCAATGTTGGCCTTGTTGACATCAATAGGGATCTTGCCAAATGCCTGAGCACCATCAGTATGGAAAAATATCTTGTGTTTTCGGCAGATCCGTCCAATCTCCTCCACAGGCTGGATCACTCCGATTTCATTGTTGACCATCATCACAGACACTAGAGCAGTGGTAGGACGGATGGCTCTCTCGAGATCTTCAAGATCGATTCGTCCATTTGACTTGACTGGCAAATAAGTGATTTCAAAGCCCTCTTCTTGAAGATGACGGCACGAGTCCAAGACACACTTGTGCTCGGTCTGCGTAGTGATAATATGGTTCTTGGTTTTTTTGTAGAACCTCGCAACTCCCTTGATTGACATATTGTTACATTCAGTAGCACCTGAAGTAAAGATGATTTCCTTGGGATCAGCATTAATAAGATTGGCCACATGAACTCTGGCCTCCTCCACAGCATGCTCGGTTTCCCAACCATAAGAATGGGTTTGCGAATGAGGATTTCCATACTGGCCCGTGTAGAACCGCATCATGAAGTCTAAAACTCTTGGATCTGTTGGCGTGGTAGCTTGCATATCCAGATAAATGGGTCGGCCAGCAGTTGGTGAACCATTTGCTGAAGCAAGCTTGCTCTTGTTCAATGCCTCCTCCACATGGGATCCCTTAGGAGCAGATGCCAAATTATTAGCAGCAGCTGCTGCTGCTGATCTGGAAGAGATCGAAGACAGTACATCAGCAACCTGGTTACTGGACTCCACAGCACGAGTGGCAATGCCCCGTCGAACTGAACCTGCTAACTGATAAGCCAATGGCTGTAATCGTAGCGATTTCTTGACCACTGGTGATATCATTCGTAATCCAATCTTGCTTGGTAGTGGCAAGTTACTAAGATCACAAATTGATGCGGCAACTGATGTTCCTGACGCAAGGATGTCCAGACTCGGCCGTAAGCGGGCCCACGATGAGTCAGCCAACCATCCATTTAACCAGGTAATAAAGAGATTTCTAAATAGTCTGATGAGCGGATTAGAGATGAAACATATACATAATCAATTTCCGCTTTCCTCCCTCGTCTATTTGTACCTATGTTTCCGTACAATATGCTCCACCATACAGCTGTCAAGCCGGAGTTATCTCAGGTTGTGAGTTGCCGATGACTCGGGCTGCAGGATGGTCAGCCGTGCAACGGTTACAAACTGGATTCAGACTTATCTGATTGAAAACACTCTCGGAGGGTGTCTGATTTTTATTATCCCAGTAACAAACTAGTCGTCAGCTTCAAATTTAACAGATAGCATTAATCAAGCTGAGTTTTTTGGTGCCAATTATTCGTTTAACAGTAACATAACCCGGTTCTCAATACATATATTGCTGTATTTCGGAGTTGCACTCTTACCGTGAGGCTATGAACGACAATCTTGTAACCGTAGCGCTGGTTGTGAGTGATTTTAGGCTGATTTCAGCAACCACAGCAATGATCCCAAGCTAATATAGAGCGGTGCTATGGCAGGCACTTGTACTGATCTGTTTTTCTTCCCTATAGATACACTGAAGACTAGGTTGCAGGCCAAAGGAGGGTTCTTCATTAACGGAGGATGGTCCGGTGTATATAGAGGAGTCGGATCAGCCATAGTAGCGTCTGCACCAGGAGGTAAGTTTTCGGACAGAGACCGAATGATAAAAACCAAAAAAACAACAACAAAAAAACATCAATTGACACAGCGAGTTTGTTTTTCATTTCATACGAAACTTCTAAAAAGTATTTGACTCCCCATGTTCAAAGGCTGATACCGTCAAATGATGATGTTGCCTATGGATTGACTCATATGGCATCGGCATCTATTGGAGAAATTACTGCATGCTCCGTACGAGTACCAGCAGAGGTTGTAAAGCAGCGGGTTCAGACTGCCCAGCAGAATTCGTCGCTTAAAGCTCTGAAATCAATTCTCTCAAATGCGTCAGGTGAAGGAGTGTGGATGGGACTATATAGAGGATGGGGAACCACAATCATGCGAGAGATTCCATTCACAATGATCCAATTCCCATTGTACGAGTATCTTAAACGAAGACGAGCTCAATCCAGGAACCGTGCCACTACTACTCCTCAGGAGGGAGCAGTTTGTGGATCTATTGCTGGCGGAGTAGCAGCTGCTCTGACCACTCCATTAGATGTACTCAAGACTAGAATGATGTTACTCAAGTCAAAAGTGCCTGCAACTACTCTGATTTCCACAATTGCCCGAGAGGAAGGTTACAGTGCATTCTTGCGAGGTATTGGCCCAAGAACCATGTGGATCAGTGCTGGTGGTGCTATTTTCCTGGGTGCTTATGAGCTGACAAAAGATATCATCCTAAAGTCAGTCACCGAGCACTAACGACGATCTTATTGCCCACGGTCTTTTTACGAGCATATTTCATGACGAAACTTTCCAATTTGACGCTCTTATTTCGAATATCATCAATGAATGGTTCAAGTTCTGATAGTTCCCACGAAGACTTCACGCTTAGCAATTGTTGGAATCGAACTTTGGGGTTTAGCGATAGATCGTCTTTTGTAAAATACCTAATTGTCTGCGATGTAGGTGTAATATACGAACCCATTAGCATAGACAAATCAAATGTCCAATCCACTCCAATCGGCACTGATGATTTCCAGCTTTTCAAAAACTTTGCCAACTCCATTGGCTCTTGTGTAGCATTGGCTTTCAAGGTCGCTAGTCCAAACCATTTCGCAAGCAGATCTGAATTTAGTTTATAAGCTGAGTTAGTGTGTGTAAATATTAATAAAAGACGCAGCAAAGAAGAAAGAAGAAGGAAAAAACATACGCTCAGAGTCCTGTTCGGTAAACCGTTTGACAATTGCCTCAATAACCTCTATTGGTTCGTCAGAGTTCATCACCAAATACAGATCCGACACAGTGATTGAATCTAAGGACTGGTGGTTACCAATCGCACCCATTAATATATCACACAACACAGAATGAGTAGTGATATCGTCAATTATGTATGCGAGTCCATTGATCTCAGCACCTCCAACTCGTGCCCATTGTACATCAAACTCATCATCACTCATCAAAGATCGAGATCGCAACTCATGTACCGATTCATAAGTGAATTGGTCTGAGCTAGAAGTATTTCCAAGTCCTAGATACCGAGGAATCAAGTTCACTGACAGCTCAGGTTGGGTTACAGGAACGAGCTCTAGGATGTTCCCGATAGACCCAAAAGCTGATAGCATTGTAGGTTTTCCACTAGGCTTCTTTATATAGATATCGTCAGCATCATCACTATCATCTATGGGACTTTCCGAACATGACGGGAGTCTGCCATCAACCACCAGCAGTGTATTGGATTGATTCATTCTGCGAACCTTAAAGGTAGAGTCGTTACTGCACAACACCAGATCACTTGAATTATCAGGTGATTTTAAAGACAAGGATTGGCCAGCCTCCAGCATGGCCACCAAATGCTCAGGAAGCTCTAAAAGTCGATACGACGTTTGCGAGTCGAGATTTCCATACAAGTCCGTCATAGTATGCAGAATGATAGTTGAGATTTAGCTTGGTAGATGTACATATGCGTCTATGGCATATGGGTGTGGTAAATGTTGCCCGAATAAATTCGTGCATTTTATTATTGAACTAATTAGAAATATTAAGTAATACAGATAATCAGTACTCGTTCAATATAAGTAATATAATAATATTTGATAACTATACAAGATTCCAGTAGTCAGACTATGTCTTATACCGGTTGTTTCAATATAAGGTGGTGCTCATTCTTCACCTCATCGCATCCCATTGAGGTTAGCGTAGCGCGTATCACTGACAAACTAGAGAGTTTTAGCCAGACAGGCAATGGCAGTACCAACAGATATCATAAACCGAATTATCAATTAAAAGTGCATTTACTAAAATTCTGCAAAAAGTCACAGAATATCCTTCTAACTTGTGCGCTCCCCTTTTTGGTTGCCCGTTGGTGGACCTCCTACACATAGCTTCACGTCGCGCGCGTCTAAGGGGGATCTGCATGCCTATGCACATTCTTTAATCTCTCCTAATTAGGCCTACAGATCAATGTGGGTTGGACGTAAAGAATTCCACTGAACTTACCTAGATAACATCGACGACTTGTTAGAACCACTTTGTAGAACGACGACGATTCGATGGTAGAACCCGACGGAAGCGCGGGTCTGCGCAACACCATCCTGGTGGATTCCAACTCTCCATATTCGTCGGCTCTGACTGCTCAAAATATCTCTGGTACGAACCATTCAAGAGTTGCAATTGAGCAGCGCTTTATACTTTATTTCTTTTTGAGTCTAATCTAACAATAGATGCCGTGTATATGATAGCCAATGATAACTTATTTGGAACTGTCATGGCTGTGATCTATAGGATCCCGAGGAGAAAGCGAACTGATGGAACGGGTGCTGGATCTGGCGTCTGTGTGCTGTTGGTGAGCTCTCATGGAGTGTCTGGTTTCACAGATATGACTTTGGACAGTCGATCTCGGTTCTACTCAGCGTGTAGAAACTTACCGGAAGAGCATTATGGCTCGACAATCCGCAAATCTCTTGCGATTGCAAGTCTTCGCGCGTTCTCATCTATGGATGCTGCATCAAGAGCTGCACTGGTGGACCATGACGTTCGAAAGCGAATGTCATTGAAACGACCTGACGAACCAGAAGTGGCTATTTTTGATTGGGATGAGACTGCTGCCGGTGCATTAGCTTCACGGTTCAAGCTAGCCAATGGCAAATATCCTCGGGAAATAGGCCAGACAATGCTCGAAATGGGTATCACTGAGCCTAAATATGTCCACACCAATGCCGTTGACGTGGTTTACGAAGACAATGACGACACAATTTCTCAGAATAATGAACTCGTATACCTTCTAGGTGAACAGCTGGAACAGCTATTCGATCCATTAACCGAATACTCTCCAGAGCACACAGAACGGTTGTATGCACCCCCTTCGCAAGCTGAATCATACAGTACTTTGGATGATGATAATGAATTGGTTCGAACTATCTGTGAGGAGTTATATATGGTGCAATCGCATGCTCGAAGTGATCTGATGGATTTTCTGCACGAATTCCTAATTCCTTTGCGAGTACAAGTGTTAGGTGAAGATGCCTCCAACAAAAATGGCACAAGTGCTAATAATAATACCAACACAGCATCTGATGCTGGCACAGCGGGGCCCAGTCACGAATATCAGCCATCTACTGATTCTGTAGCCTCAAATGTCAGTGGCAGCAGGCTTCGACAAGCCCGTATGACGATCCGAAAGCTCAACACAATGTTCCCTCCAACAATTGATGAAATCGTTCGTATTAACAACATATTTTATGATGCTCTCCAACAGGCTCTACCTTTTGGCAGTTATGAGATTCTCAAGGCTTGTGGAACAACTATACCTTATTTTTATAAAGCTTGCATGCGACATGAAGCTGCCACTAAACAGTTGGCTCGAAATCTTAATTTCCATCAGGCTGCTATTCAAGAGAGATGTCCGTCGCCTGCAATTGCCAAAAAGTATACCCCGAGGAGAATTGAGTCAATTTTACAAACCAGTCATCATTTGGCACGGTTGAAGATGATTATTGACAGACTTTCAACAAGTCGTCAATGGTCAGATGTCGAACGACCACTGGTTGACGAATATTACAAGTCTGCTGTAGGCACTATTGATGCTTTTGGAAAGCAGAATGCATTGGCCCCCTACGAACGCTTAGTGTTTACGCCTACTGGTAAGATCCTAGTTGAGATTGCTACAGGTTGGCCAAAGGAGTTGGAGTATGGGTGGTTGAATCGACGAGTAGTGGCTATATTTGATGCTTTTAACATCATGGCTCCTGTGACAACCCGTCCAGGCCTCACATGTATCATTATTATGTTTACCGACAGCATCCTGATACTACAACCTACAAAACCAATTCCAATGGTTAGTGCTTCTGGGTTACATATTCCATCTATTGCCGACATGCTGATGCATTCGATGATAAATGAAGTACCTCTTCGCAATGTACCAGAACTCAAGGTTATGGCGTGGACTTCGATTCAGAACGTCCACATGTCGGAATTTAACAATTCTAGGAGTCTAGCTATCCAGGCATCAGGACCAGGATTTTTGGTTCCCGACCACTCATCACATTCCAAGAATCTAGGTCTTTACAAACTGGTTCGTCCCGATTATTCTGCCTCTCGCTTCATTGAGCTTTTGGCCAAAGCTAAGATCACAAACAAAACTCAACCATTCCATCTTTTCAAGACTACACGGCCAAAGTTGTTACTTTACTCCACTGTTCATGAGATGGAAGGTTATTCTCAAGAGACTGGCAAACTGCCTATTGCAGTATTCCTTAATCTTGATGAGAAGAAGAGCACTTTGGAGGCTCATAATCTTGCTGCGCGTATCAATGTGGAGGTTATCGATGATTCTACTCTACGTATCAATACGCTATCTTTGATGGATTACAGAGCGGAAACAATAGTTCACAAATCACAATTTTCTGATGCTATCACCAGTGAAGTCGCCTATTTATATACACTGTTTTTGTCCAGTGCTAATGCTACCATGATCAATAGTATTCTGGCAAGCAACAGACAAGTTGCTGATTATCTCTCAACGTTTGCAATGGCACCTTCTTCGTTGCCTGGAGATCCTGATCTCAATCTCAAGTCACACAAGAGATCTAACGATCTAAAGTCTCCTACTGTGGCATTTGCCACTAGCGATAGTATGCCCCTTGTCGCGGTAATCCCACCTGAAGATGATGACGAGCCTTTGCAAACCCCAGCGCAGATCGGAGCTTTACAAGAGAGGAGAAGAGGTTCACCGGTACAATTTCTCAAAAATAAAATGGCAAAGAGATCTGCCGCTGCGAGTTCAGTCACCAATGATAATTTGCAAAAGAAAAAATCTTTCAGGTTCCTGCGAGGTATTCTTGACCGAAGTAATGGTGAGGAGGCACCAACTGAGACTCTACCAAGAATCGCTCCAATTGATAGTCCAAAGGTCGCTGCTCCACCTTCTCCAGAGCCCGACATGGAAATTCTCGCTCCATCACCCCAGAAGGCCATTGGTCTTAATATTTATAGCCCTGTTCAACAGCCCCCATCTCCGGCACAGTCTCCCATGCGGTCGCCAATAGAGTCAGAGCGAGCATTTGAGTCTCCTTCTTCTTCTAGGGACAGTATTATTATTCCAACAGCTACCCCGGCCGTAATACGGCAGAAAAGGGATTATAAACTACAGACACAAGGAAGAACGGTCATTGCATCTGATGATGAAGATTATTGGGAGGATGCTACCGAAGACGGAATGTCAATTTCAACCCATGGAACTGTTGACCAGGCGGAAGAACAGCAGCAACGTGATGTTGAGGCTTGGTTCAATGACATGGAGAGTGAAGGAGACGACCTTGGATCAGATGGTCCTGATTTCGACGATGATATCCAAGTCAATGACACTACCATAAATGATGAAGATGAGGCAAGTGTTGCTGAAGTTGATCGAACTGACAATTCCATTCAACTGGCTAAATTCCTCGATCCAGTTGTTCGCGATGTTTATAACAAGCATGCGCGTCGCAGCTCATATGCGCAGGTTCGTGAGATGCCTGCTGTTGGAGACAACGTTGAGTCAATTAGCAGCTTAAGCGAAACAGGTGACACCCTGCGATTTGAAGACGACTTTTCGTATCTGGCTGGCTTGGTTGGCGATGAGGATACCAATACTGGGACGCTGGCATTGGTGCCCGAAGACCTGCCCAAAGAAAGGGAATTATCGTCTTCAGACTCTGCTAGGTTGTATCCAGATTTACGTGATACTTCGATTCAATTCCTTGGTTCGTATGTTCGTACCGATGATGCAAATAGCGTAACAAGTGGTAGTGACAGTGTCAGAATTAAGGAGGAGGAGTCAGATGATGTACCTTCATTGGCTAGCCTAAGTATACGCAATCGATCTTCTGTTGATAGTCTGCGATACCGACCATCTATCGAAAACATGAGCCTGCGAAGCAGGATATCGGTCACAGAGTTAGGCATGCCTAAGCCCAAGCCATCATTTGCATCGTTTAATTCCGAAAGAACGTTTTCCACCATCAGCGAAGAAGATTCGGATGCTAATACTCCACGAAATAGACGAACACCATCGCTTCAAATGCAGTTCAAATTCCCACTTGACGGACATAATTCTGCCCAGTCTGAAGAGAGACAAGCTATTTCACGATCATTTAGAAAGATGATTAATGAATCTAGTGTCAATACCCTTCAGTTGGCATCCTTTACTGTCCAGTTGGATAGGCTTGTTGATGAACGAGCTACTGAAACGAAAAAGGATCCTATGATTATTGAGGAATTGCAGAAGACTAAAGCAACCATTATGCAGCTCTATGAAAGGGCTCGACGTCCCATTGGAAAGACAACAACTGCAGAGATTCAAGACTCGGAACGCCAAGTAAGAACTACCATCGCAAGCACTTTATGGATAATTTTGTCTATGGTTAGCAAAGATCCGGTGAATGAAAATAAATACAATGATATCTTTGCTGCTCTGTTGGACATGGAATGGATCAGAAGAAGCAAATTGCAGGAGCAGGTTACTGAGATTGCCGACTTATGGCAGTTCTAAATATCAATAAAGATCGTAATATAACACATCAAAACAATCCTGTAACTATACATCATCATTACAAACAAAATACATAAACACATCAAAATACACATCTACCCAATTGGTATCATTACAAATTGAATAGAGAAGTCATCAAAACGCAAACAATATAACCGAAAAAGAAACCTGCAGTCGAACCTGCTCAACTAGTAGAAGCTCTTCGCGAAGCAGCTTCATTCTCAACTCTCCTGCTACGACGAATTCGTCGCAGCCGGCTCTGCATAAGATAATAAGTACCTCTTCGAACAATGAGTTCAAGAAGATCCTTGTCATATCCATAGCTTGAGTGGGTCTCTTCATAAAGAGCATTTATAATTCGCTGTCTGACGTCAAGGTCAGTATCACGGATCCAAGTACGCTCGCCCAATTCAAAACCTTCTCTCTTTAAGATGTCGAGAATACGTTTCTCACGCATTCGGGCCTCTTCAGGCTCATCACGAAGACCCATCAACTCGTACAACTCTGGCAACGACATTCGGCTTTCAGAATGCTTCCTCCTTGGTACAGTGGCCATAGAGCTCGCTGGAGATCTGCGAACAGGAGAACCTGCTGGAGTATTTGAAAGACTAGGAGATTGTAGACTCAACAGCTTTGGCATGGAGTTATCGGTCTCGGTCTTGTTGGCTTTAGGCTTGGTACCAGGAAGAATACCGGCACCAGATGCAATGTTAGGGATGCTGGTACTGGAGTCAGAAGGAACAGTCATGATTTCTGACAAAAGTTCTGCTTGGTTGTGAGGATCAATGGAATTTGGAGATGCTTGATCCACATACGACGCTGGCACATCAAATTTCAGAGAAAAGTCGGTCAATGCTAGAAATTGATTATCATCGTGGATTGACACAGGCCGCTGATTGATCAGGCTGTACATGTCAGGACCACTGGTGTATCCAAGTGCCATGGTAGACGAAGCAGCCGATGAAGATGCAGTGCTTGCTAATGCTGCCATTGCACTAGGCGTAGCAGTCGTGATTGGCATATTTGATTTGGCCCTAGAAAGCTGTCCGTCAGGAGTATGAGGAATAAGAGGAGACGATGAAGCTGAAGAAGCTGGTCCCGACATATATAATCCCGAAACGGTATAATTACCAACTTTGCCAAAATTATTCGCTGAGGATGAACCAGAAGAGTAGCCTCCGCCGATACCACTATACGCCAGACTGTTATTGGCACTAATATTTGACGCATCGTACCCAGACTCGGTAGGCATATAAGTCTTGTCCGGCAACATAGCCGTTGTTGAAGCTGGAACACTTCCGGAACTATAACTTGTTGGGTTTCCAGAATTGATTAGACCCGCTATCTCGGTTGGGCTGGCATTAGCAAAAATGCCCGGAGTTCCGGTAGAAGGGGCCATTGTGGACTGGGGATGGTTGTAGGCAGATCCAAGTTGGGACGAAGACGACACATCCCAGTATTCCGAGCCTAGTTCATTCTCAAAGCCAACAAATTGTGAGAGGTTGTCTAGCGAGTCTTGAGACCAATTGCTACCAGACAGGTCTGCGGTTACATACCGATCATCGCTATAAACAAAAGAAGACATTTCTTTGTGCAATGGTAATAATAATAGTAATCAAAAAAAAAAGTCAGGCCAGATCAGATTGTCAGGAAGGGCATGCTAATTTAAACAACTGATTGTCTCGGGAAATATAACACCAGCAAAATATAATACTGTAGTATGGTCGGCTCCTTGGTAAAATAAAAGCCAACAATACAATCTCCAAAGTCCAAACTCTAATTTGATAGCAACTGATTGTTTGAAAGGCTAAAATAACTTTGGTTTAGTACAGTACAACAGATTAAGGTTGAATGCGGTCCACAACACCAAATTTAAACGACAAACAAACTCAGAAAACACTAGCAAAACAACACCCAAAAAAGAATACGAATAGCTTATAGGATTGATATCGGGATCAAATCCAAGAATCAAGCTTGTCAGGCAATTTTCAAAGAATGGTCTTGATCCGCCGTCCAAAAATAGCTCACAACCCGCAAAATAGTGATGGATTTCAGATGAGTTTAGTTGCAATGATCCTGTCCGAGGACGAGATGGAAATGCTTAGACAAAAGGGAATTTGAGTTGTATAGTCTAGTTACAAAGTCAGAAACTTATGAAAAGTCGAAAAGTGGGACAATTTATACGAAAATCAACGTCAGATTGATATATCCAATCTTATCGAAGTGTGCCTCTGATAACGAGGCGGAACGATCACTTTGCTTTTTTCTTGTCGTTCAGGGCAAGCTATGCAGCAAAAAAGAAATGAGAGGGTCCGGATATTATCCTCCTTGAGCCACAATTAACCTTGCTTATCTGCGACAAACAGCGATTAGATATCGGCAAACGGCAACAAGATTTAAATTGGCGAGGCGGTCAAAAATCAGAGCATTTATAACAAATGAGCGGTTTCCAAGTCAAGTAGAGCGATATCAATTACTGATAGGCTAAGGTCAATCTCAACAAACCATTTTCGGGGCACACTTGTTGATAGCGAGAGGGGGAGGGGGAGTTTTTTTTTCCTCTCAGCAGTGTCAGACTCTCATATTGCCCAATAGGATCGTATGCGGTGCAAAACGGACAGGTACATATGCACGTTTCTTTTTATACAAGGTTTATTTTTGCGTAGGGTACGAGTTAAAGAAAAAAGTCCGGCAAACCGAACAGAGAATGATCACCACCAAGAATGGGTGCCTAGAGGAATCTCGACGAAACAGGTCGGTTAATCTGAATGATCCGACCGTCACTGGTCAGCTGAGTCTATCAATTAACTCCTGGAGGTCAGCAATAGAGTTTCAGACTTGCGGAAAGAGGGGTAAGTAAAAGCGTCCCAGCCGTTTTGTAAAGCCTCAGGGTTTGGAGTGCATAGCATTACCCCATTAGGGGGCGATTAGCGTCAATTATTATGCATTTTCAAATAATATTAAAATGGACAGATATTTGAGTAGAACACAAACCGTTTAGTCAACGCTGATAATACGCCAATTTTCGCATTTGTACATGCTAGCTATTGATCGTTGCATTTACTTTGGCCAGCCCAGCAATATGTATGAAATAGAAAATGTCTGAACAAGTGCAAAGGGCTTTCTTTGATGCATTTGTTTTGTGTTGGGGGGTTGGCCAGACACCAATGTACCCATACGCACGAGTATATTGTAGACCATGCACAGATCGTTTCCCCATACGGACAGTCCAGTCTGTGAGCTTAGCGAGGATCTGCAGAGTCGAGCCAATTGCAGATCGACACAAGTACGCAATTCTGCAATGCATGGCGCTAATTTGGGTTAGTTATGTCTTGTAAAGAGCAGATGAGCCACACAATCTCGCTTGCCAGCCTGCTTGTGATAAGAATGGTACAGGGGAGGGGGTACACTCTCAACTGTACAATACGTCACAGTTGTGGGAAAGATTATCCACTAAACCAATGCCCGCGGGCGGTGATCTTCTCATCCTGGTGATTGGCTGTGGCGGTGGCCGATCCCAATGGTGATGCCAAAGCCATGCCGATCTCAGCTCCCAGCTGATGTCATGGATTGATCGTTTGGATCTCACCTCACTGGACCCTTAACAGGGCCTACTGTCACGGGTATGTGCGACTGTCTGTCTGGCAGCAAGATACAATGCAATAGGGTAATAGCGAGATCCGAGATACATCTATCCGACAAGCCTCACAGGTACTCTCATGTTCGTATTAAATTTAGTTGGCAAAACTATTTGTTCAGTGGGTTGGAACCACCTTCGTGGTTGATATTTTCTGTTGGGAATGAATATGCATTACTGTCTCTGGATTTATAAGCGAAAACGGAGTGGGCAGGCTTGTAATACTGTAAATTATTCGTGTAAATTATTAGGACAGCATTTGAAAATATTATGAACGGAGATATAACGGGCCGAAAGTATGACCATGGGAGCATTCCCAAGCCAGGAATTCTCAACAAACAGGGGGGTGTCACGGGATGTTTCGGTACATTTTTTGCTGGGATAAGCCGTGTATTTCTTAATGTACCGCACCGTCTATCAGCACTATGATGTAATAGCCGATCTACGTCAGATGACAAGGTTATCTGCGCCGCACTCGTAGTCGCTGTGAACAGTAGTGATCCACATACATATGCACACACTAACGCGCTTGACAGCATAATATTAACAGATATGCTTTGATAGCCAGGTACGACGGCATCAATCGGATCGGCTGGATTCCAAATCATCTTGTAGCCTATTACAACATCACGACTTCGTGTAAACAAATCAGTAGTGATCAACGCCATCAATGCAATAAGCCTTCGTCCCTGAAACCGCGTTCACGATTGTCGTGCTAACGCTGGTTCATGCACCGCTAAGCCCAGAAGCACGGCAAGCGGTCGTGGCCAATTTAAAGGCCCCCAAATTATTTCACCTGCGTCATAAAACTAGTGTGAAATTAGTTGCCCCACACATCCATGTGACAGCAGATAATGTCACAACGTGCTAGCCCCT
This sequence comes from Sugiyamaella chiloensis, assembly GCA_030578775.1. Taxonomy (NCBI): domain Eukaryota; kingdom Fungi; phylum Ascomycota; class Dipodascomycetes; order Dipodascales; family Trichomonascaceae; genus Sugiyamaella; species Sugiyamaella chiloensis. The sequence goes on from JAKTZE010000004.1 coordinate 769,698, forward strand.
GATATTGGTGCGATCGTTTTGTGCAACCCCCCGTTCTAGTCGATCGCATATAAATACAAACGGTCGTCACCACCGCTAGTGCTTGGGTAATTATGAAACACCCCCCTGCCTGACCCGTCAGCTGCTTGATAAATTTTGACGGCCTATATTTTTGTCATAGTCGATTGATGTCTGAGAGAAAGCCTAGAAATGCCTGAAGATAACCTGTCATTGCCAGGCCATTTGTCGGCTGCGAAACAGGATTATGATGGGGTTCCAATCGATACTGGTAGTTCATTGCCATACTTAGTGATCCCTCCTGGATCGCTGCCTGGTCGTCTTTCCAAATCGCCTGTTGCAATTAGAGTTATAGATCCAGCATCTTCTCCAGAGGAGAACGCAGAGGCTCGTGAATCAAGATTAATCGCCATCGACAGATCGAATACTTTCAAACAGCGCTACTCCATGCCACACAGACGTATGGCAGTGTCCAGCCCACCACTCTATGTGGACCACTATGTCACTTATGACAATGGCCGTGAAGAATTAATCCTCAATGATGGCAAGCGAACTCGCGATTTTGAACTACATGTGTCGATCAATGTGTACTTTCCCCATGTGGCATCCCGGTACCTGCGTGATCTGTACGTGTCAACCGCCTCATTTTTTAATTTCTCCGGCCATGCAATACGAGGGGAACCCCTGCAGTCGATTATAATGTCGGCAATATACTTTGATGCGTGTGCAGCATTGTTGCGTATCGAACATCCGTCTGAAGTCGAGAGGCAATTGGAACAGTATCACCCTCTCCGGCCATTCCAAACAGGTTTGGGAGGTCCTACTGTGGCCAAGCTACTAGACGTTGGTGATGAAGTCCGTCATGTATATGAAGGAGAAATCCATGTAGAGGATTGTATTATTCTGTTTCATCGATGGCTATTTTTAGGATTATGTTTGGATCCTGATGTTGAAGAGTTGAACATCGATATAGACCGAGTCCACGAAAAGAACCGCAATACTATGGTATTTGCTGGCGAGTGGTCTTCGTTCGATTTTGTCAAGAAACTAGTCGTTAGTCGATTTGCTCGCATGCAAGAATCGCAACAGACTCGTCTCAAAGCTGCCAATGTAAGATCTCCACAAGAACTTGGTCGCAATTATTTTCTGAGGCATAAGCCTACTCCAGAATTCATTGTAATGGATTTTGATGCTACCAGACCGTACTTTATCCTCGATAATGTGCCAATGAACAGCTCGTTCTATTATGCCATGAAGTTGCTGTGTGATGTGTATGCATTGTCTATTCCTCGAGCCAAGCGAAAGTTCCCCTGCGATTGGACTGCTGCCCTCGCTTATTATGTGCCTTCTCTGGATATGAACCGACTCGTTCATATTCTTAATATCGAGATAGTACATCCACAGGTCACTGGTCCTTTCATGGTTCATAAATTCTTGGGATTTAGGACCAAGTATGACAAGCACCGCAAATTGATTGAGCCACTGACATCTGCTGAGATATGTCCACAAGATCCTCCCATATTACCATTTGTCACCGACAAGAAGTTTCTTATGAAGGGCAATGCTCCTATTTTGGGAGCCATGTTCTCCAGAAGTACAACCAGTACAACTAGCACGTCTAGTGATGCACCAGCCCCTGGCTTGATAGAAGATGATGTAGATGGTGAGTCGTCTGTCTCACGATCGGCACTCCCGTCTGGATCTCGAAGCCAATCTGGTATCCAATCTGGTCCCCAATCGGGTCCAGATGGGCCTTTTTATCCTCATTCCATGGCTCCAATGGCCCCTGTGGCCCCAATGTCAGCTCTGGCCCGAGCAGCACTAGTTGCTGAGCCTGAACTGATGATTGCCAGATCTGGTCCAGTGGGCATCCCTGCTCGAAGTCGAGCAGACGCTACAAAACAAGCCCAGGATGCCATGGTGAGGTTAGCTAATGATTTTGAATGATTTATGATTATTTATTAGATTATTTATTGCAGTTATTTTCACTTGTGAAACATGTGTGTAATCGTAATGCATCCACATACTCCCACTATTAAATCTACACCTTCACTTCAATCCGCTTTCAATCTGGTTATTTTTTATGCTATTTTGGCCTTCATTTCTTCTTCTCAGGCTCAACTGCTTTTCGCTTCTCGTACATCTCCACTAGCTCCTGTGGTGGATTGGTGGGGCCGATTCGTCGGAATGTCTTGACGGCATTGTTCTTCTCTGTGCCATCATCAGATTCGGAGAAAACAAGCTCAGCTAATGGCTTGTACAGCAGTCTGAAGTAATTGTCTGAAATAATAAACTTCTCACCATTGGACGACTCGTCGCTAGCCTTAGACGAAGATGACGCAAATGGCGAGTCCCATCCTTCGCCCTTAGCCAATTTGACACCAGCACCCCGCAGCTTATCAAGAATACCCCCATGGTATGCCTTGACGATTCCACCAGCAGCCTCAATCTTGGCCTTTCTGTTTTCCTCGACCCATTCCAGTGGAGTAGCTCGTCGAGAACCTGTCCAGCCGATCTCCAACAGCTGCTCTCGGGTCACATCCTTCTTGTTGATGGTCCGGTTGAAAGGGTTGAAAGTGTGAGGGTTGAGGCCACCAACCTGGAAAATCATAAAGATGAACAACACCTTAATAATGTGGAACGCAAAGAATCCATATTGCCAGTAAATGCCTTCAAACCCGGATGGACTGTCGTCTTTTAGCTGAGGGAAAAAGTGCTCAACGAGACGGAACAGCAGAGTAGTGGGCTGAATACCTGGAGTAGGGGACAGGAAATCAGGCAAATCCATGTACAGCCAAGCGCCCAACAGAGTCAGGACAGTGGTAAACCGGTTGTAATTGTATTCCCAGATGGGTACTACCAATTGGCCCTCCCAAACACTGTTTTTGATGGGCTCGTTCTGATCAATCTTACGCAGGTACTTGTCTTTATGAGCATCGTCGCTGAACAAAAGGGCACCGTCAGATGTCAAGAACCCGGGTTCAGTGGAGACTGAAAATCCAATGGGACAAGAGTTATAGAAATACGAGGGTGACAACACCATTGGCAACACTCCAAAGATATTGGCCAAATCCTTGACCACTATGGCAGTTGGCACACTGAAGCAGTAGTCTTTCTCATGGTCCTCATTCATACGAATGTAAATATCCATGGTCTCTTCTTCGTCTGTAGCACCGACTACGGTCTTTTTGGGGCCATCTTTGGACATTTTATCACAAGTTTCCTTTTATCAAACACCAATTCTACAAAATCAAAAGCTGGAGAAGGCGCAATGTTAAGATGTCAAGATGCCAAGTGGATCTACTGTGGATATTTAACGTGACAGAAGCAAGAAGAAGAAATGTCTTGCTAAACCCACTGCTAAACCGCGGGGTGGGGGTTGAATGACGTCAGCCCTTGCCCATATATCTGGCCGCTCAACAACATGTACGGTGTGTGTGGCGGGGACGACACTCAACGGGCGACACAAATGTGGATGCATGGCTAGCGCTATGTATTGTCAATTTTAGTCAGTTGTTGGCTTAACATAAGGGGATGAGCGATATCGCTTTGTTATTTCTATTTCCGGCCAATATAGATATATATATATATATACATACGGTTATTGGCGGGCCAAACTAGCGGTCTAATGGAGTTGGTCTGTGTGACTGCGAATTTGCGGGGAAGCGGGGTTGCGGGGTAGGTGCATTTCGCTCGAAATATGGCAAATGCGTCCGTTATCGGTGAGCGTTTTCATTTTACGAGAGCTGGTCATCGATTTCATTTAGGCTGTTATTTAGAGTACGCAGGCTTTTGTGAGAGCATCCCAGTGTAAAGAATGAATAGAGTTTAATTGGCTGCTTGGCGCTGGTGACGAATTGGCAACAAATGAGCAGACATGAACTGACCAAGGGTTGGATCGTGAAACCCCCCCTCTCCCCTACCCCCACACCGTGGACATCTAAGTAGATCTTAGCAATTGCTGGCCACCCGTTAGTGCCAGGTCCCAGGATAGATTAGTCCCTTGAGGAACGGCTATCAATTGCACTCACCGGATCGCTGTTCCGTCGATCTCGCTATTTGTGCCCTCTGTTAAGTGCCTATTTTGGATTATTTTCTGGCTGCCCCACTTAGATCATTAACTCTAACTCGATGGTTGTCCCCGCACTATGGCTTATAAATACTCCAAGCTAGAAGACCAAGATTCTCCTGCCACAATGGATCCAAAACCTCATCAGTCTGACACACAAGCTCATATTGAGATGAGCAATCTGGACACTTCGCGGACCCTGGAGGCCCAAGAAGGAGGACCAGATGATAAGAAAGGAAATGTCGCTATCCGTGAAGCTCTTAATTTCGAGTATACCGAAGAGGAGGAGAAGAAATTGGTGCGAAAGTTCGATAAGCACCTGTTATCATATCTGTTTGTTCTTTATATGTTGGCGTTTTTGGATCGAGGTAACATTGGCAATGCAAATACTGCCGGCATGTCTGCGGATTTGGGACTTAGTGATAACCAGTATCAATGGTTCCTGACGATCTTTTATGTGTCATATATCGTATTTGAGTTCTTAATTTTCTGCTACAAGGTGCTTCAACCTCGCTACTATGTCCCTTGTGTGGTGATTGGATGGGGCATTACATCTGCTTGCTGTGCTTCAGTACACAACTTTGGCGGAATGATGGCTCTGCGGTTTCTGTTGGGTATTTTTGAAGCTGCTTTTGGTCCTGGTGTGCCGTACTTTCTGACGTTCTTTTACTACCGTCATGAAGTGGCATCCAAAATGGCCATCTTCCTTTCTTCGGCTCCAATTGCAACTACCTTCTCCGGAGCCCTTGCTTATGGTATCACAAAGCACAAGTTGTCAATACAAGGCTGGCGGTTACTGTTTTTGGTTGAGGGTCTGCCCACTATTTTGGTAGGAATCGCAGGCTTTTATGCTATTCCTAATGGGCCTACTCAATGCCGATTTTTGACGTCACGAGAAAAGCAGATTGCAGAGTCTCGATTGGCCAAGCAGACGGGTGCTGTTGAGATTTCTACTTCCTTATCTCGCAAGGAAATTCTGTTGTCTTTCTTCGATATCAAGATTTGGCTGCCTATGATCATGTACTTTTCCATCAATGTGCCATTCTCATCGCTTCCCGTGTTCACGCCGGCCATTATTGAAGGAATGGGATTCAATTCTGTCAACTCTCAAGGGTTGTCTGCGCTTCCATATATTTATACCTTTTTCATGATGCTGATCGCTGCTTATCTATCTGATAAGTGGAGACGTCGTGGAATTGTAATTGTTGCATTAGCCACCCATGGTGCTGTGGGATACTTGATTCTGGCATTGACCAGAAATATCGGTGCCCGGTATTTTGCACTTTTCTTGGCTGCTGGTGGCATTTTCCCTTGTATCGCACTAGTTTTGGCATGGATTTCCAATAACCAGGGAAGTGAATCTCGACGAGGAATGGCTTTTGTCATGTTGCAAGTCCTTGGTCAATCTGGTCCTTTGGTAGGTACTCGATTGTTTCCGAAGGCAGATGCTCCGCTCTACCATAAAGGGTTCTGGGTCAGTTTCGGGTTCTGTGTTCTGCTTGGATCTTGTGCTATTGCCCTTATGGGATTTCTACGTTACGAAAACAAGAAACTTGACGACAGGTATGGGATAGTTGAAGATGCTGAATTTTCTTCTGATTCGGTATCTCCCGAGGGTGAGGTCAATCCCAGTTTCCGTTTCATTTTGTAATTATCCAACCAGTATTCGACGGCATGTTACTCAAGTATTATTGTAACTTAACTGTAACTTATTGATTATTTTCTACTGAGGCAACCGAATGAACTCATCAACCCTTGAAAATTATGCACCTGATAAACTATAGATTATCATCAAAATAAATCATTAAAATATCATTAAATAGCCTTTTAGTCCCAACACTCGTTGCATGCAGCTTCGCGCACTTGACGCACGTCAATAGATTGAAATTCGTACGGTGCAGAATTTCAGCCTCAAACATGTCGGTTCAGCTGTACTCGCTGACGCTGCAAAGCCCGTCCAGCATCACCAGCTCCGTCATAGGCCAGTTCTCTGGTCAGAGAACTCAAGAGATCATGGTGGCCAAGGGATCGTGGCTTGAATTGCTACGCCCTGATCCTTCAGCTGGCGTTCTGACATCAGTGCTTTCATACAACTGTTTTGCCATAGTTCGCAAACTAGCAGCTTTCCGAATAGCGGGAAGTTCTCGTGACCATGTGATTGTGACATCTGACTCTGGTAGAATTGCTATTCTCGAGTATGATGCTTCCAAAAACACATTCCGTCGTATTCATCTTGAGACGTATGGAAGGTCTGGTGTTAGACGAGTGGTACCAGGCCAATATTTAGCTGTTGATCCGAAAGGTCGGGCAGCTATGATTGCATCAGTTGAAAAGAACAAGCTGGTTTACGTCCTAAACAGAGATTCCGATACAAATTTAACGATAAGCTCTCCTCTGGAGGCCCATAGTCCCCGAACTCTGGTGTATTCTTTAGTAGCGATCGATAATGGCTACGAGAATCCTATATTTGCAGCAATTGAAACGTCTTATACCGATTCGTTTGCAGATTCTGACTATGATCCGGAAATTGACGATTTAGAAACCACTAATGGCGAAGGGGGTCGAGGTATTGATAAGAGGCTAACGTTTTATGAGCTCGATCTGGGTCTTAACCATGTTATTCGAAAATGGACCACCAGCTTGTCGTTTTCTGCCAGCAATATGACCCAAGTTCCCGGTGGAAATGATGGGCCCTCGGGTGTGTTGGTTAGTAGCGATGACCTTGTAAGCTATTATAGTTACAACCAATCTCCCATTTCTGTACCAATTCCTCGACGATACGAAGCAGGTGCCAACTTTGATGAGCCAACATATATTATAACTTCTGTCATGCATAAGATCAGGGACTCCTTTTTCTTCATTTTACAATCCAATTACGGTGATTTGTATAAAGTATGGCTTGATCAAGATGGCACCACTGTGCATAACATGTACATCAAATATTTCGATACCATCCCACAGTCTGTGTCGTTATGCATTTTGAAATCGGGATTTCTATTCTCGGCTTCTGAAAGTGGAGATCACAAATTTTATCAATTCCTCAAGCTTGGAGACGATGATGATATTCCTGAGTTCTCGTCCACCGAAGATTACAAAATGGATGACATACTATTCACTCCGCGCGAAGAACACGACAATATCCAAGAGTCTGACACAGTTAAAAGTCTTCATCCTTTAATGAATGTTCAAGTTGCTAACCTTACTAACGACGATACTATTCAAATGTTGACATTTTCGGGTCAACGACAAAGCTCCACCATGAGAAAACTCGAGCACGGATTACCTGTCACACCCATTGTCGATACTGACCTGCCGGCAGTGCCTATTGGATTGTGGACTACCAAGATGACTGCAAAGGACCAATTTGATAAATTCATTATCTTGTCATTTTCAAACGAAACGCTTATATTATCTATCGGAGATAGTGTAGAAGAGGTCGGCGACTCTAACTTTTTGACTTCCAAGCCAACCCTAGCTATCCAGCAGCTGGGTGCAGATTCGTTGGTTCAGGTTCATCCAGACGGAATCCGTCACATTTCTCTGGCAGGGGGAATTACCGAATGGGCCCCACCAAGTTCTACCTTTATTACTGCTGCATCAACTAATCAATATCAGGTCGTCATTGCGCTTTCCAACGGCCGCATTGTATATTTTGAAATTGACGAGGAGGGCCAACTAAACGAGTTTGAGGAACATAAATCTATCCCTGGTACTCCCGTGTGTCTGTCTCTTGGAGATGTTCCAGAAGGAAGAGTTCGAAGTTCATTCCTAGCAATTGGATGTTCAGATTCAACTATCCGTATACTGTCGTTGGAACTTGGAAATACTCTTGAAACACTAAGTGTTCAGGCTCTGACTGCCCCCCCTAGTGATATCCGAATCATGAGTATGAACATGACAGGTACACTTTATTTGCATATTGGTCTACAAAATGGTGTTTATATTATGTCTATTTTGGATTCTGTGAGTGGGGAACTTTCTGATACTAGGACCCGATTCTTAGGCCCTCGAAGTATCCGACTGTTCAGAGCCAAAACCAGCGGAGAAGAATCTGAAGACATTGTCTTGGCTCTAACGACTAAGCCATGGATTGGATATGCGCGAGGATTGTCGTATGAAATGGTTCCGTTATCCTATGGTTCTTTATCATATGCATCCCAGTTCTCTAGTAAAGATTGTCATCAAGGAATTGTTGGCGTGGATGGTCACTCTCTGCGGATTTTCACCATTGATAAATTGGGTGATAAGATCAAGGAGGACGCCACGGCTCTTAAGCATACGCCGCGGGCTGTTGCGCAAAGTTCGTTTGCAAACTATCACTATTTAATTGAAACCGACAATTACTCTTCTATTAATGAAGATGGCTTAACGTTTTGTCGAAAAAATCACTCATGGACGTCATGCATAACTATAATAGACCCAGTGACGAGTGAGGTGGTCGGCAGGGAATATCTTGACAATAATGAAGCAGCTTTCAGCATGACTAGTTGTACATTTGATTCACGAGATTCAAAAGAGTTCTTGATTGTGGGTACATCGCAAGACCAAATAATGGTGCCAAAGTCTTGTTCCAGAGGGTTTATTCGAGTGTACGAGTATGAAAGTGGAGGCCAGCAATTGAAACTTTTGCACAAGACTCCAATTGAAGAAGCTCCAGTGTCCATGATCGAATTCCAAGGTCGACTTCTGGTTGGTGTGGGGCCATTTTTACGAATCTATGACATGGGAATGAAGCAACTGTTGCGAAAGACTGAACAGCACTTGGGAGGCCATAACATTATGACCTTGCACACTCAAGGAAATAGAATCGTTGCCGGTGATATTCGCAACTCGTTTACTTTTGTTGTATACAAGGACAAAGAAAATGCGTTGATTCCGTTTGCCGACGATCCTATAAAACGTCATATAACATGCTCAGTTATGCTGGATTATGATACAGTTGCTGCTGGTGATAGGTTTGGAAATATCTTCGTTCTTCGTTGTCCAAAGTCGGTGTCTGATGCTTCGGATGATGACAGCTATAGTGTATATTTGAAGACGCTCCCGCGCAGCATGAACGGAACCCCTAATAAGCTGACTTTGCTTTCACATTTCTTTATTGGAGATATGCCCACATCGCTTGTCAAGTGTAATCTAGTCACTGGTGGTGAGCAGCTCATTGTCTATGGTGGACTGCAAGGAACTTTGGGTGCCATGATCCCTATATCATCTAAGCAAGACGTGGATTTCTTTGAACAATTAGAATCTCTACTACGAAAACATGAACTTGAGCTTGTTGGACGGGACCATATGGTTTACCGTGGTTATTATGCTCCACCGAAAGCAACAATTGACGGTGACCTGTGCGAACGATACTCTTTGCTGCCGATTGACAAGCAGGAGCTGATTTCTCAAGAGTTGGACAGATCAGTCCGAGATGTTGAACGTAAAATAGCTGATATTCGAGTCCGCTCTGTATTCTAGATGTATTGTACATTATTAATTTATTATTATCAGTTGCCGTTGATTTCAAGTTTTGTTAATACTTTAAAAGACGTTATGACCCTTAAGTAGACATCGTAATTAAAGATACCAAGTGCATTACGAAATTACATGGCTAGACAACAAAAACATTTTTATGCAGTACACTCTCAACTACATAGCTAACTTAAACAATCCACTAATGTAAAGTGATCCAACGTCTTTACCCCGTGTTACAGAAGGTTTGTTATCAAATTGCAACTCTGAAACCGGCGAGTGTTGGAGAAGCCTCATCGGATGCATGCAGTTGAGAACGTCCATCAACACACAGACATGACAACATCATAGATGCAGTGTAACTAAAGTGGCATACAAGGGCAATTGATACAGAGATAATTGCAGGAGATAACTACCAAGGCCTATGCTAGGTTGTTTATCAGTGCTTGCTCATATTTAGCTGATCTTTCAAAGATTGAAAGATTTCTATGTCGATATGGTTTGGTGACGCACGGCTCATATCACCCCCTTTAGGAAAGATCAAGATGCATTGCATGGCATTAGGGCCGCATCTGGCTGAGTAGAGCAGTAAACAAACAAGAGCTGCAAGAAACAAACAAATACTCCTATTAATACCGGCACAAGACTCTCAAAGTTAACTTTAACTTCGAATGAGGAAGAATGTCTCGTCGTAAAAATATCCCTACTATAGAATTCCTCAAGGATAAAATCTACCTAGCTGCCTATGACTATGTACCTCATGACACTCCATCCGTGGTTCATTTCACCATCGATGACGCTCTTCCTTATAACCGCTTCCATCATGACTTTGGACCTCTGCACATTGGCCATCTTTATAGATTTGCCGTCATGCTTCACGAGATCCTAGGCGACGAAGCCAACGACGGCAAAGCAGTGACGCTATATTCGAATACAAATGCTCGGGCCAGAGCTAATGCTGCTTGTGTACTATGTTGTTATATGGTACTCATTCAGTCATGGCCTCCTCACTTGGCTCTTGCTCCAATTGCTCAAGCAGAGCCTGCCTTTATGCCATTTAGAGACGCAGGCTATGCCACTGCAGACTTCACTCTGTCCATTCAAGACGTTGTGTACGCAGTGTGGAGAGCTAAAGAAAACAATCTGTTGGATTTGCGCACCTTCAATCTCGAAGATTACGAAACCTATGAACAGGTCGATATGGGAGACTTTAACGAGCTGCCGCCTAATTTCATTGCGTTTGCATCGCCTATTCAGCAGTCTGTCGATAAGCCACTGTCGTTTGCATTCACCCAGGTTCTCAATTACTTTGAAGAACATGATGTCAAGCTTGTTGTCCGGCTCAATTCTCCATTATACGATAAAAAGGAGTTTGAGGACCGAGGAATCAAGCATGTAGATCTGGAATTTGAGGATGGTACTTGCCCACCCATGATATTCGTCCAGGCATTTATTGGTGCTGTCGAAGGAGTTATCAAGCAAAACGGTAAAGTGGCTGTCCATTGCAAAGCAGGTCTTGGACGAACTGGGTGCCTCATTGGAGCTCATCTCATTTATACATATGGATTCACTGCTCAGGAAGTGATTGCCTACATGAGATTCATGCGTCCAGGAATGGTGGTGGGACCCCAGCAGCACTGGCTCTATCTTCACCAAAACGAATTCCGGGAATGGCGCCGAACCATGATAGTTTCTGAAGTGCCTGATGCCAGTCTTGCCGGATATTGTCCTCTGGTGCCTTGTAATACTGTAACCTCTTCGGGTCGTGCGTCATCCAATTCCAAAACCTCTAATACCCCACCACGTACCCCAGAGCGAAGTATTCTTGGCGAAATGGAAAATGTTAATAATAGTGCGCTTCCAGTGCCCACTCCTGGTCAGCCAAGAAAAAATAGTCCGTCTCCTCGACGGCCATCAGCTATGAGCAGGCGAGTCCCGTCCGAAAATTATGCACCAATGACCCTTAACAGCGATGATGAAGACCAAGTCCAACATAATGACTATGACGATGATGATACCAAAAAGATTGGCTCTATTGATATCAACAAAACTCCCAAGCGTAATGTCACAGATTGCTTGTCGCCTAAACAGCAGCAGATCATTATGGCTCGCAAGTTACGGTCTGCATCTAATCCGTCACCACAGCGAGTTCGACAAAACTCTCCAAGCTACCAGTACAAGATTACGACTACGACTACCACAACCACGCTTTCATCGTCTCCTCCCGTTGAGAGACGATCTTCTAGAATAGCGTCTGGCGGGATCCGGAAAACCAGCGGTTCTGTTCGTCGACGTAACTAGCTCTATTATTGTTTTACCAGCTATAATGCCACCTCATTGTTTTGTCATCTCTTCCGCACTGCGTAGTAATATTGTATTCTAACATGTTGGTCAAGTTGATCACACAATAATAAGCTTGGCGTGCATTCCGGCCAAGGTTATTTGGATCCCGGTCTATCATGCACCGTCGATCCATGCAGACATGTCGCAGCAGCTCATCTCGACGGCGGTTAGCGGAAGCGTACCGGTGCTTTTGGAGTGAGGTCTTTGTGAGAGCTAACTGCGGTTGGGGTGACTTCTTTTTCGAAAGTGTCTCCCTTTATGGTATAGTCTTAGTCCTTTGTGATCCATGGTCATGAAAAAGTGTCTTTGTAACATTATAAGGTACCATCTGCATGTAGGCTTAGCTGGTAAGGCGGTGTTGCTGGGCCTGCAGGAGCCAGACTTTGAGTTCCCATTCCGCATCCCGAAGGCTCCGTGCTCGATCTATCTTCCTGACTTGAACTTTTGATCATAAACAAAGGGAAACAACTCAATGTTGGACCAACTGGCTGTTGTGGCGCTTTTGGCCGTCACCGTACTAGGAGGATCGCCTACTGACGGATATGCGCCAGGCTTAATCTCGTGCCCGGATGTTTCGTCCTTGACCCGACCCGCTGACTCGCTCAGCGCGAATGAAACAAACTACATCACAAACCGACATGAGATAGCCAAACCAGCATTGGTTGATTTTCTGACTCGGGCCAATTTGAGTGATTTCGATCCACAGTCGTTTTTGTCAAATGCCACTATTCCTATAGGTCTATCCTTCTCAGGGGGTGGATACCGAGCTATGTTGGCAGGAGCTGGTCAATTCGCTGCTCTGGACAATCGAACTACCAATTCGACAGAATCTGGCCATGTTGGAGGTCTGGTACAGGCAGCCACTTACCTCACCGGATTATCGGGAGGAAATTGGTTGGTGGGGTCTATTATTTATAACAATTTCTCGACTATTCCTGCTCTTCAAGGAGACCCCAATGTTTGGGATTTGAGTCATTCCATTATTGACCCAGGCGGAATCAACATCTTCAGTACCGCATCTTATTGGGACGGTATTTATGACGATGTGCAAGACAAGATTAAAGCGGGATTTAACACGTCGATCACCGATATCTGGGGTCGTGCTTTGTCTCAGCAGTTTGTTAATTTGACTAATGGTGGACCCGCCTTGACCTTTGATGATATCAGGGACTATCCAGTGTTCCAGTCGTTTCAGATGCCTTTCCCCATTGTAATTGCTGATGGAAGAGCTCCAAACACTACAGTTCTTTCCACCAATTCCACGCTTTTCGAGTTTTCGCCTTTTGAGATGGGTTCATGGGATCCTTCTGTGTATTCGTTCACTGACATCAAATATCTTGGCACCCCAGTTCTGAATGGAAAGCCCATCAATGGTAGCTGTATTGCTGGGTTTGATAATGCTGGGTTCACAATGGGAACATCTTCGTCTTTGTTCAATCAATTCATTCTTCAGCTCAACAGTACCGGAGTATCTGGTATTGTGTATGATCTGGCAACTGACTTATTGGGCGACTTGGGAGCGCGAAATGATGATATCGCTATTTACGACCCCAATCCGTTCAAGAATGTGACAACTTCTAATTCCAATGCTACCTTGTCGGCTGTATTGGATTTGGTCGATGGTGGAGAAGATCTCCAGAATGTGCCATTATATCCTGTTATTCAACCATTGCGAAAGGTTGATGTGGTTCTTGCTTTTGATAATTCTGCAGATACTGTGGCATCTTGGCCCGATGGTGCCTCGCTGGCTGCTACTTATCTTCGACAGTTTGGTACTCAGGCAAACAACACAGTTTTCCCTTATGTGCCTGATAATACCAGTTTCCTCAATGAAGGACTTACTTTGCAGCCCACATTCTTTGGATGTGACCCTTCAAACTTGACCTCTTTGTTCAATGAGTCAATTCCTGAGAGCGAGCGAGTCCTTCCTCCTCTTATTGTTTACATTGCCAACGCACCCCACTCATATTTGTCGAATACATCAACATTCAAATTGTCATACGATACTGATGAGGTTGCCGGAATGATCCAGAATGGATATGACACTGCTTCTCAACAAAATGGAACTATTGATAGTGAATGGCCTGCTTGTTTGAGTTGCGCAATTATTAAGCGAGAGCTCGACAGACGAGGCCAGACTCCCTCGGATCAATGTGAACAGTGCTATAGCAAATACTGCTGGAGTGGACGTACCAACGAGACTGTTATTTCCAACACTAGCACTATTCTAGACCCTTCACTGACAATCAAATCATCAGCTGTTCGAGATTATGCTAGTGTGACTGCTATCATTATTGGAATTGCTGCCTTGCTATTTTAGGTCTGTCAAAAATTCAAGAAAAAAATTACCAAGTGCCTTTTTCAGTTTTTAAGTGTAATGTTTTTTAAGTTTAAATTAGATTAAATAAACGAGCGTTTGCCGCAGAAATAGATAAAAAAATAGTACAAAAACGTTTGTGAACTACTAAGAGTCCCGAGTACTGACGAAGTCACCTATTCCCTGATTGAAACCATGATTGAATGCCCACACCATATCACTATATCCACGTTGTGCCACATGCTGGGCTTCTCTGGACTTTCTCCAAGCACCAATTCGTCCAATCTCACTATGATCAAGCTCATCGAACCCTTGAGCATCCAACCATCCAATTGTATATCCATCTTTGAATCTCCAATGCTGCCAATCCTTGTTGGCATCTTGTCCATTCCAGTAATTCTGATGATTATTGAAAGCAGTCTCCAACTTCTGTTGGAATTGCCTACTGTATTCATCTGGATTCTTGCCAGAAATCTTACTGTAATCCGGCAATGCACCCTTATCAGTCATCTCCTTGAATCCCCATTCTCCGCCAGAACCCCAACTGAACTTCAAAGTCCAGAAATATGAACCAGCACGAGCTCGCTGATAAAAGTGTGATACTTGTCGTTGACCATAGTCATGAACAACTTGGTCTCGAGATTTACCTTGCAATTGACTCCACGTCTTTTCATCCATGACGCATGAATACTCACCCACAAGAATATCAATGTCCTCGGCATCAGGAATCGAACTATCTACGTCATTGATGAGCTGGTCGGGATTCTTTGCCCGATCTGCATCGGAAAAGCACTTGTAAACATGAGTGTCGATAACCAGATCTGTGCTTTTGGGATGCATTTTCTGTTCGGCGTTGCGGATGGCTTCAATAAAACCACTACAATTCCAACCATCAGAGATCACAACAGGAATATCTGAATTAACCTGTTTAATTGCCGCCTGTGCTTTAGCATAGTAACTCATTTGGTCAGAGACATCATGAGCATATGGAGCTTCATTGATGACTTGAATACCACACACGTTGTCAAAAGCAGCCAAATCTTTGGCCATAGCTTCAACAACATCAACAGCTCGTTTGATATTGTCAGACGAAGACCAGAATCCGGCCTTTCCTGACGATGTTCCACTGTGCTCTTCACCATTGGCACCACCAGGAACAGCATGTAGGTCGACTAGTACAGTTATATTATAACTATCAGCTTTTTGAATGACAGCCTTGATGGCATTCCAAGCAGTGCTGTAAACGCCAGATACTTTAGCAAATGGAGTTCCATTGGTAAACAGACCGTTAGCAACGTGCCAATACCCAATGGGTAACCGAACACTGTTTGCTCCCTTGGATCTCAACCAATTCCAATCATCGTCACTCATCCACCCACTCCAATGGCCCTCCCATTTGCCACGAGCTCCATCCACCCCATATTTGTCGACCGCAGCACTGGCAGCATCCAATTCAGAGCCTCCCTTGCATCCGCAATACAAGTCATCTCCCGTGATCCATCGTTCAAATACAAACATGCCTCCCAGATTAGGCCCATGGTTATACCGATTGTGATACACTTGTCGCTTGGACGGCTTCTGACCATCGGTAGATGCTGGTGGTCCGGCTACAAACGCAGGGCTGTTGTCGCCAAGCCCCTTTATCAAAGATCTAAACCCCATGTTAAGTGTCTGAGTTCGGACAACAGAAAATAGCAAGGCTATGCATAATGCCTCCGTGATGTCATAGATGTCAGGTTCTCTTCCCCACCCTCCTACATAAAAATATTACATAAACCAATCTCGAAAAATGCCGCGTATGCAAGATCATCCAAACATTAAAGGGCGAAGCAAACAAACCAGATATAAATAAAAAACGAAACAACAAAGAGAAGAACTCGGGCAAAGACTAAAACGAGAATAATTTATTTTTCAAAACGTTACATTAGTCCAGTTTCTTAGCTGGCGCACCAGGAAAGATCTTATTTGCAATTCTAAAAGCAGTTAGCTTCGCCATCCCCCTTTTAAAATCAAACTTAATACATACCTCTGTGCAAACTCATCTCTTTCTTCATCAGTCTTTCCATGGACTTTAATATCCACACCTTTAGACGAAATCTGGAATCGTGTCTGATGAGCTAATTTGTCTTGGACACGGTCACTAATCTTTTCATACACCTTGTAGCCAGCAAACCCAAAGAACCCAGCCATTCCTGTGAACCCAATGGCGAGAATAGTAAACATAATAGCTCGAATCGACTTTTCAAACCATGGGCCAGGCACCGCAGTAGGCACAGGCTCGTACTGAGTAACTGTGACTATCTTTTCTACAATTTGTTCCATTACAAAGGTTAGTATTCTATATTAAGACGTAAAGATCAATCAAGCTGGGGCTGGGCAGGGACTACATAATAAACATGCAGGCACCACAATAATACTCGCAAATGGTTCCCAGGCGGGATGATCCAAGGGTAGGTAGGTTTCAAGGATAGGTTTCGGTACGCTAAACGCTAGAAACAATCTCGGCAGCCTTTTCCAGACTGGACACCATTCGCTGGCACTCTTTTCTTCGCTGTACAGTGAATTCGCTTTCTTTAAGCAGCTCATCCAGCGAGTCACTCTTGTATAGTTTCTCTAATAGCTCCTTTTGTAGTTCATCTTTAGAGAATTTCACCAGATTCAGTACAACCGCTTTGGGCACCATATCAATCATTGTCCGTTTAACAATGTTGAAATAAGAAGAGATCAAAAGCTTAATGACATCAGTCTCCATGGTTTCACGTTCAGAAAGCGCTCCCGAGGCCTTGAGAACGGCAGGAGGCGCCTCCATGGCTGCCAATCGCTTCTTATTCTTCGAAGAAAAGAAACTTCCAAAAAACCCATTAGAATCAGACGATGCACCACCGACAAGATCTGGAGACGCAACAGGAGGTGGAGGAACTGCCTTACCGGTCTTGGAATCTATTTTGGTAGGGTGTAGTTTCTCGTTGACCTGAGCCATTGCAGCATGTCCACTGATAAAGTCGGGGTGAGCAGTGTTGACATAAGATGCTTCCATATTGACAATGTCGCTAACAAGTTTATTGGTAGGAACAACACATGCCTTGAGGAACACAATAATGGTGTTCAGCACCTGTTCCTTAAGATTAGGATATCGCCGATACAGGGGCTTTTGTAAAACCTGGTTGACAATTCGAACCAGTTCATCGTACACTAGAGCCACACATCTCAAACTAGGCTCTTCAAACCGCTTTACCTGCTGCTTGACAATGACCTCAAATCCCTGAGTAGCCACAAACAGCGAAGGCGCAGATCCCGACGAATTATAAGCAATGGTTCGAATGTCGACATCCTTTACCTGGTCAAAAGGATCAACAGCCTTGACACCATTAGAATAGAGTTCATGGAAAACAAAACTGATTCGGGCACCTCCCGACAATTCATTTGTAGATAAGTCTTGGCTCTTACCGTCCAATATAGTACGATACTCATTAGCAACTTCAGTGATGATGTTGAGCACTACGTTAGAAGGCGACCCAAACGAAGAGTCGTCACCAAGCTGAGCCAGCTCCGATTGATACTTGGCCAGAGTAGTGTGAATGCGGTTTTTGATGTCGGGGAGCGTCGTCTTGATGTGATGCATGAGGATCATATTGAGCTTTCGAGCCAGGAACGGTGTTCCACAGTACTGGGCTTTAGCACGATATGAAGAGTGCTCTTCGAAAAACTTTCGCTCAAAATCCAGCGCTGAAGTAATGGTTTTACTGGTCTCAATATCCTTCTGACCACGGTTAATCACTGGCACATAACCATATCGTAAAGGAATCACCCGTCCCGCCAGAATGTCTACCACGTCGGTACCGGGGTCCATTAGATCCACTTTGGTGAGCACTCCAATGGTTCTAGCACCTTCAGGGTCGACTTCTCGAGCCAGTTTGAGTCCATCGGAATTGGCCAGATCGGTATTGGCAGCAGTGACCGACAGAATGATCGCATTTGGCTTGGTTATGAACTTTAACACCATCTCTTTGATCTGACGCTCAATGTCCTTAGGCTGGTCGCCAACTGGCACTTTGGTGAGGCCTGGCAAATCAACCAATGTCAAGGTGAGTACTTTGGGAGAGTATATTCGCAGGTTGATAGGAGCTGGAGATATTCCTGCGTTCTTGCCGGTGGCAACCTCAGTCTGGCGAACAATCTCGTTTCGAATCGCATTGAAATCATAAAACTTCTTGCCAGGAACCTCTAGAAATTCTCCCCATTCATCAGCATTTTCGACTCCTTTCAATGTAATCCCATCAGCAAGCACCCCCGACCCTTCTCTGACGTTTGTGAGCTGGAGAACCAGCGGTCGTCGTGTGACGATACCAGTTCCTCTCGGCAAAAAGTCCCGACCCACAATGTTTTCAAGCACTGAACTCTTTCCACTGGATTGTGAACCAACTACGGTAATCTGAGGAAGATCTATAGGATTCGTGGTTGGGCCTAGAGTTGCAAATGCATCTTGAAGCCGATTGACGGTTGTTATCAGATGTTGGTCCATGATACGTGGACCTGAGGCGTAGGAGGGAGGAATATATATATCCAGTGCGTACCCATAGTGGGGACTGCATAGAGTGTACAACAGGGTGAAAAAGTCTCTAGTAGAGTAGGACAAATACGATGGAAAATCGGTTTAAATTCCTTCAATGGCAAATATATTGGATAATTGAGTTGTAATTAGTTTATTATATTTATCGCTATTAATTTCGTTACGAATTCAGCTATGGTGCCGTTGGTTGTGTAGCTGTGGCTGTGGCTACTGTGGGTAACCCCTGAGAGAGAATGTGTGGTGTGCGCCACGGTGCCTTCAAGACCTCGACAAAAAGACCATGATAAGTTTGAAATGGATTTTTCATTTGAAAGCGTAGCGTACTTTAAGAACTATACAAGTTACAACAGATTCAAAACATTGCCATCGTCACTTATATAGCGACATGTCATCAGGGCCATTATTGATTCATCCATGATTAAAGTTTGGTGCGTCTGCATCCTGCAGTACTAGTGGCACATCAGATCGAATGAACTTTGGAAGTCCCACAAGAACATAAATATTAAACGGAATTTTTTTCGCAAGCCACTTTTCAATTATCTATTTGGATAAATCAAAATTCTGAAACCCCTCCCCCCTAAGTGTGTCTACCAACCTATTGTCCGTTGGCTTAGTTAAAGTCTCTGCAGCAATTTCTTACCCACATAGTTCAACGATTAATCCATACCTCAATTTGACATTAGTCTCATCTTCATATTTTCATGCATTCTGAGCTCGAACTGGCCGTCAACAAGGCCCACAGCTCGGCTATAAGCTTTGGCAGTATACTATTGAATAAGGACACTGATGAGAAGATTCGAGAATTCGGATCTATAGAAGATCCAGCAAAGGCTATGGCTGATACTGCCGACCTGATCAGTGCTCACACAACCAAGTTAGCACTGGCTTTTAAACCTCCAATATCCTCTAGTGCTGCTATCAAATGTGTGGAAGATTTGACAAAGTTATGGCCATTGATATCAGCAGCATACTCTGTGATTTCAGAGGAAGTCGATGGCATTGAATTCAAGAAGACAGCAAAAGACAGGCTTACAGGATTGTTCAGCTGTCTAGCTCAACTTATGAGCGAACTTAAAGAAGCAGTTGACCGTGAAAGAAAGCTTTTATCCGAATCACGGCCTGCTATGTCGTCCAGTAATTCTGCAACACTGATTTCAGTGGGGACTGTGTGGTCTAGCTGTACCAGCATCAAACAGTTGCATTTAGATGGTCCTTCAAAGGCGATGGAAAATTATATCAAATTATGTTCGTCACTTATGGTGGATGCTCTGAGTGATCTGGAAGAATTCATAGCCAATCCTCAAGAGAGCGACGATTTCGATGCTTTTGGAGCTTCCAGAGACGCAAATCATGAAGTGCCGGAAAATGTTGTCCAAGATGCTAAGACCATCAAAGTCAAGCTGAACCTTATAAAGACTTTGACTTCAGTGGTTTGTGTGCGACGTTGCTCAGCTTTAGAAGTTAACAATCTCAATACAATGCATGGTTTATTAGCGAAAGTTTCTCAATTGGTGGATGATGTGGTTGCATCGTTTTTGGAATATGCCTATGTTGGTAGCTACACAGCCAGTAATGAAATCAAGCAGCTCGACGATTCAGTTGGTCAGCTATTGAAAATATTGAGTTCAAGCGACGCAGCTACTACGAAACTTCTTGATGCATTTTCCGCCAAGTACTGGCCAAACTGTTCAGGCTAGAAACCCATATGTTATATATATATATGTATATATATATTTAATTTATATCATGACGATATTCGTTTCACTAATCATAATCTGTTTTTCAATCCCAGTCTTCATCATCATCTTCATCGTCGGATGCAGCTACTTTGTTTTTCCGTTTGTTAAGAGCTTGAGCAAGTGCATCAGCCAAACTGGCGCCTGGTGCACCTGGCACAGCAGCAGCAGGAGCAGCAGGAATAACAGGGGTTTCTCCTCGAGCTTCCTGTAGAATAACACTTGGCCTATCTAGCTGAGATTTATCAACTCTGCGCAAGCTTCCAAGACCAGCACCACGAATTGATTCCAGTAATGCATCTCGACCACCTTCCACTTGGGGAAGAGGAGCAGCTGGCGCACCCGCTGACATGCCTTGAGGAGGAGGTGGAGGTGGGGGAGGTGGAATTCCTCCGGCTTGTGTTGGTGGAGCAGGCGGAGGAGGAGGAGGACCACCAGAAAATCCAGCCATTGCAGGAGGAGGAGGTGGTGGTGCACCTGAGAACACTGCTTGTGGAGGAGGAGGAGGAGGAGGACCACCAGAAAATCCAGCCATTGCAGGTGGAGGAGGTGGTGGTGCACCTGAGAACGCTGCTTGTGGAGGTGGAGGCGGAGGAGGACCACCAGAAAATCCTGGAGGAGGGGGAGGTGGCGGCGGACCCGCTGAAGCAGGATTTGAAGGTGCCAAGGAAGATGGCAGTGGTGGAGGTGGAGGAGCACCCTGTGAAGGAATTGGCGGTGCAGGAGGTGGAGCAGACGCAGAAGCAGGCGCTCTTGGAGGAGGAGGGAATGAAGATACCGGCAATACATTGATAGGCGGTGATTGAGGTACCTGCGGAGGTAATGGTGGGGCCTGTGCTTGGGGTGGTAGTGCTTGATATGGCTGCTGTGGAGCCTGATACCCCTGTGGTGGTGGAGCCTGATATGCCTGTGGTGGTGGTGGAGCCTGATAAGCTTGTGGTGGTGGTGGAGACTGATATGCCTGGGGAGTGGCAATTGGCTGCCGTGAGGGAGGGGGTGGTGGTGGCATCGCTCCTCTTGAAGGAGGAGGAGGCGGTGGCATACTACCTCGTTGAGGAGGAGGAGGCGGTGGTGTAGCAACGCCATTAGTGTACGGTGATATACCTCGAGGAGGCAAAATTGGGCCAGGAGCTGGACCACGATATGGCAAAGCAGGTACCGGACGGGCACCTCCAGGAGGCAATGGCGGCGGTGGACCTGATGCAGATGCTGGAGGTGGTTGTCGTTGCACAACTCTCTGGCCAATGTAGGGCATTGGAGGAGGCACTTTGAATGTCATCACAGGCTTCTCTTCCACAGGGGGTGTTGAAGCAGCAGGCGAAGAAGATCCACTGGCTTCTGGAGCAGGGGAAGGAGAAGCTTTTTTGGTAGCAACTGCCTGTGCAACAGGAGGTGGGGAATTCTTGGATATAGGTGAAGGAGCTGCAGGGGGAGGAGGTGGAGGTGCCTTGTTTCGCCGAGTGGCAGATGTAGTAGTATGATCTGAACTGCCACTGTTTATACTGTTGACTGTTGCATTCGAATCAGATCTAGCTCGCGTTATCACTTGTGAAACAGATGCAGGAGCATGCTTTCTTGGAATTGGCGGTTCAAGACCCACCAAAGGTCCACCTTGTTGCTTGATATAATCCTTGATAAACTCCCTATTCTCAGCAATCATATCTTCAGAGATTCCTGCTGCAGCAAGTTCACCGTATAAAGCTCTCCATTCCAATGGAGGTTCGTCATCGTAATACACCGGGCCTTCAAGCTGCTTCCGCCTTCTCATCGACCCGCTGGCATCACCTCGTGGACCTACAGGAGCCTGAGCAACTGGAATAGTCTTTTTCAGCGCAATTGCGTTTTTATTGTTAAGAGTGGCCTTTGCAGCGTGTTTCTCCTTGTGGGAGACTCTCTTGAGGAAATGGGCCGCTTCAGATTCGTCCTCGAAAAGCAGACCTCCAAAACACTCCTCCAACTCAAATGTATGGAAAAACGTCCTATCTTGATTGTACTTGAAGTCGATATACAGCTCCTGGTCCCACACCACTCCTCGGTGGCTATGGATATCGACTATTTTCAGGAAGAATGTGTTGCCCACGAGGTCGTTGACGAGAGTTAGAGCCCCCGACAACCCCGTGTAAGTCCATTGGTTAGGATCCGGATGGGCGATATATAACCTTGCTACTGTAGCATCGATGATTTTATTGGACGATTTTGGGATTGCTCGTTTTATCTTCTCTTTATCGGCGTCTTTGAGGAGACCCATATGCGGCAGTGCAGGAAGTGTAGAAGGAGAGTGGCTTCACCAGTGCTATATGCATTGAATCACCTGTCAGATGTGGATCA
Organism: Sugiyamaella chiloensis; assembly: GCA_030578775.1. NCBI lineage: Eukaryota > Fungi > Ascomycota > Dipodascomycetes > Dipodascales > Trichomonascaceae > Sugiyamaella > Sugiyamaella chiloensis. The sequence continues at coordinate 792,515 of JAKTZE010000004.1, forward strand.
GTGGGGGGATGCATTGACAGGCAGGGGCAGACTATACAATTTATAATTGGGTTGATATATACAACTACTTTAAAACATGTCTAAATGGGTGAATTTGTGATCATTCAATTGTCGTTTATCACTGTCAATGTCTCGGCTGACTTGTGGAAACTGGACATGTTATAGGAGCACACGACCAAATCTTGTCATTTGTGATTCGAAGGTACAAACATTAGACACTTAAAAAGGCATTAAAAATACCGTTGTTATTATTTTAAATGGCAATGTCACTGTTTTAATATTAGTAATGAAGTAGTCAAAAAGGAGTTAACATTGTCAGTTGTCAATTATCAATTGTCAATTGTCAAATGTCCATTCTGTGTCATACTCTTAGGGCTCCTCACATATGTATAATGGTAACCCACCAATATACAACTAGGAGAACTAGATACAGCAAAAAATTACGACACCTCCTGTTCTCACATAGTCTCCTACTGTAATACTTGGTAAGGCTCTTACAGGCTTAAATAGGACTGATCGGACGGGAAGTCTTGTTTTCCTGAAGATGTGGCCGTAACTGAAAGATCATGTTGTAACGCGTAATTGTCGTGTAAAAAAAGAGAAGTTGGTTAATTGTAGCACTACGAGAACATGTAAATCTACTTTAGAATATACCATTGCACAGAAACAAATGTAATTGAATTAATTGATGATATTTGCAACTTCAAAATGTTATTATTGCACTACAATTTCATTCAATTTTATATAATTTCATGCCTGTGATAAGGGCAGGGTTGCTAACTTGATAGAGGTAAGGATGACCAAAGCATAGATTAACAAGAGTTATCAGGATACAACAATTGAAAAAGATTGTAGCGGTATTAATAAAAAGGATAGTATCATAACGACATAATCATAATACTATAATATATATTTATTATATTTATCAAACAGATATAATCTGACCTCTAGAGATGATTTCCTCAGCTGCTGGATCTACTGCAGCACACTTAACTCACAAAGTTAAATAAGCTGCCAATCTGCCGGAATAATAGTCGAAATAAATACATTTAATTAGATTAAACCTAAAAGTTTAAAAAATGAAAGCCATTATATCAAATTATCTACTGTCTAATATATAAGTAACCCATCGTTTCAGATCTTGACCCTCCAGGTCGGTTTATCTTGTCGTTTTGTCTCGTTTTGTTCCCTACTATCTGCTGTCAACCCTCTTCCATTTCAGAGGAAATCTGCACCTGAGGCGGCTTCAACTTTTAACATGTCAGGCAGACAGGGAGGAAAACTAAAGCGTGAGCTCCGGAAATAACAAAGAAATACTAACAAGCGCTTAAGCAGGCCAAAAAGAAGTCGGACGACTTCGAGGACGAAGAAGACAAGGCTTACAAGGCCAAGCAGAAGGCCGACGCTCAAGCTCGAAAGGATATGGCAGCTAAAGCATCCAAGGGCGGTCCTCTTGTCGGAGGAGGAATCAAGAAGTCTGGCAAGAAATAGATTAGACAATGGATATTATTGTAGTTTTCATTTGAAATAGTAGACATAGTATTGCGGGTGGTAATGGTAGATTGTGTGAAGTAAACTAAATGAGAGACTAGTTGATAAGCTGAGAATATGGCGATAAGTGAGATGAAGTCTTTGTTACGGCAATATACTCAGCCATTTACGGAATACATTGTATGTTGTAGATGGTCAGACTATTCCGTGCATGCCAGGCTCTACAGTGTTCTCCATTCTGGTCCAGTTTGTCTGCTCAGACAGCTAAACACCTTCGTTCTGCTAATATTCGGTTAATAGTCCATACTCAGTTCATACCTAATAGCATCGTTATGGTCTACAATAATCAAACGATATCGTGACTCTTCTCTTCTAGATACTCTGTACGTTACTACATCTACATCACACTACAATACACATCTCAATTTCATCATTCACTTGTACACAAAGTACCACTCGTAATTCATAATTCATCAAAACCACACATAGGGACTGTGGTAAGCATCAAAGGTAGGCTCAGGCACCGACTCAACTAATCCTACTGATTGGGGAAGTGTTGCAAGCTCAATCAATGACGAAATATGCTCTGTTCGGTTGACAGGCTCTGCACCATTGAGAAGACCTAACGAAGCCAAATAAAAATGTAAAGCTTGTTCACTCTCCAAGTAAGTAGGTAGCTGGTTATCTCCGTGCCACCACTGATCTTCTTCTTCTCGTGACAAATTGTGGTCTGCAGCATAGCGAGGTGGAAGGCATTGTCGGACCATATGTTCGAATCGGATGTTTTTAATCAGTCGCAAAAACGACTCACATCGATTCTGTGAAGAAAACGGCACAGTGGCAACCATGGTATTCTTGTAACATACGAAAAACCATACTCTTTGCGTAGACTCTATGGCCTTCATGCCAGTAAGAGACTCAATCTCCACTGAATAGCCATCGACATCCTCACTAACGGGTACAAAGATAATCCGCTCCGATGTGACATAAATCGCACCAGAGCAGGTATTGGCACTTAGTTCGTCGTGCAAATTCTCACACTGGTCAAAAGACGCTGCCGGGCCAGTACATTTGCGGCATTTGATGCGCTGTTGATGGAGCTTCCAGTTGGAAATCCTGAATGCACTTTTACGCTTCGAAAACCGACGTAAAAGAACTTCATTTGGTAGCAAGATAGGGAAATCTTGGCCACCTCTTGGAATAGGCGGCCCATGGCTCTTCACAGAAGCTTTGGCATCATCGGCGGTAGCACCACCAGCACCAGCTCCTCCCCCATTCGATTCACGAGACGTAGCAGGCTCTAGATCGCTCCATTCGTCGCAGGTACACTTTTCAACAGGGAGTTTCTGCCTAGATCTTTTAAACAGGCTGGCCATAGTTAGCTGCTAAAAACCAAAGGAAAATACTGTGCAAAATCCAGATTTAAAAACAGATTAGTATCGTATTTGTGGCCAAGGCGCCAATTTTTTTGTGGTACGATACGAAAATAAACGGCTACTCAGGCGGAAAACCGATGTTTCAGGCCAAATTAAACCACACTGAAACCAAGATAGACAACACCGGTATAGGCGTTGAGGACAGTATACGAATGACGTTAATCACAACAACGACAAGACCACTGAAGCACAAGTGAAGGTCAGGTTGTCAAGAGGGGTAAGATCTGGATACGGGGCATCTCAGATAGGCGATCAGATAAGACCTCACGTGACTGCCCATGATTCTTACACTCGCCGGTGGGGCAACTGCGTTATCGATGCAAAAACCTAAAACCTCCCAGTGCTTGTTTCAGACTAGGGAGTTACGCCAAGGGCCATGACAAAGGACATGTGTCTATAAAAATGGGCGTAATGGTTATATTGCAACCACTAAACTACAGGTGTGATTATTGTCAACATGACTGCATTATTTTTTTGTTAAATATCTAACATAACTGTTATGTTAAGAGGGTGCGCGTACGCGATTAGATGCGCCGCTACAGCAACCACCACACAGTGGTAGTAGGTGAGCAGGGTACGGCGGGCGTCCACTGACCAGGTCTCAGTTGCAGTCTTAGCAGCCAGTGCAGTTGGTGCAGGTGTTCTGCAGGAAGACGTCATGGCATCGGCGAGACGTTTTGGTGGTTATTGGCAGGGGGTGAATATTAAATAATGGCCAACAAATGTGAATGGCTTGTTGATTATTGATCGACTATTATGCTCGCTTTTTGCGTTTCTGCGGATTGATGCCATTATGTTCCACGTGATGGATATGATCGTACCAGTATGATGGAATCCGTGTCACAAACGAGCAATAGTTGATGGGACAAATGAAATACCCCGAGCTATTTCGAGTTGACGATAGCTCTGTGCCATTATTGTGATCTCGGAAGTTGCCATTGGTGATTTTGCACGAAATAGTCGTGAAATGCTTGTTGTTTTTATGAGTCTGGCGATCGGCTATTGATTTGAAAAGCTCTCCACATTTACGGCATTTGTAGGTTTGCAGCTTATGATCGGCTTTTTGATGATGTCGTAGTTCTGTCGTATTTGGAAACTTCTTTTCACATTCCAGACATTTGTAAGAAGATCCACTGCGTACGTAGTTGGCAGTGGTATCAGTGAAAGTGAACCCCCGATATCGAGACACGTCGTCTTCGATGACCGGATCAGGCTCACTTGGATCTTCACTAGTATCGTCTGTAGAACTAGTCACTCGACGGGTCACCACATTGGTAAACCCACTGGGAATTACCTCTGAGTTTCCCCTCGCACTCTTATTAACACGTCTGCCGTCCATCGATGCGACATATTCAAATTTACTGTACAGTTCAGGCTTAACAATTGGCTGAACTGTCTCACTTACGTTTTCATTCAAGGGTCGGAAAGTACTAGATGGACCAGGTACATTATTGGTGACAGCAGCAAGAGCGCCATTGTGTGTGATAGTTGAGCTAACAACATGGTCTGCGGGGGGCACTCGTGGAATAGCACTACCAGCGCTACCAGCACCACCATCAACAGAACTGAAGCTAGAACTGGTGGCGATGGGTTGGTCTAATATAGCCTGAATATTGGACCGGGGCTCCACTCTCGACTGACGATTCACCGACACCTTCTTAGGCAGGTGGGCAGACCTAACATGGAGATCATAAAGCTGTGAAGTTGTGAATTCCTGACCACATAAGTTACAAAGGATATAGGAACCACTATGTTGCATCGTACTCTCCAAGGCCAGCCTTGTTGGAGCAGAGCTTAATGAATATACTGATAGAGAAAGAATGATGAAACTAACTCAACAGAAAAACAACAAAACAACAATCGATCTTCTTCAATGTATATATTAATACGCGCCGCCACAAGAAAAAATCAAAAAAAAATCTAAAAAAAAATCGATCTGTGAGAAAAAGAAACGGTGATGCCTCTTATGCAGATCATTCCCCTATCAGGATGAGAAAACCCTCAAAAATTTGTTCCATGGGTAAGGACGTAGTTCAGAAATTCTTCGCTAGGCCTAATTTGTGGTCGCGGAATAACGGAAAATTACCAGGTCGGCAATACCCGAAGCTCGATTCAAGCTGTTAACGTCCAAGGAATTCATGCCAAAGAATTGTCTTATTGGAACCGAATCAAGCAGGAGAATTGGGGAATTACTTGTAATTGAACATTTTTATTGCGTTTTATTCAAATTCAGCCATGTTATTGTCAATCTTATAACCACAACACCCCAACGCATTGTAACGGAGAAGTAAGTTTCCGTGCATAAAAAGCGGTGATTTAGGCCTGATCGGGTTAGAGCTAGGCACAGTTTCAGCATGTTGCACCAGCTCGAGGTTTAGGGTGTAACGGGGGTTACATTGTCCGTTTATATTTCCTTGCGGCTAACCAGGAATAAATTATTATATTACATGAGGGTTAACTTTTTTTTGTTTTTTCTTTTTTTTTTCTTTTTCCTTTTTTCTTTTGTTTGGGGTCTGGTTTTACCCGCTAGTAAGTTTTCAATCGGAATTGGGTTGAATGAATTCGTTTCTTTTTTTTTCTTTTGAGATACATAGATAATTATTCACTCATAGTTATCGGCTAAATTAACCAAAAGCTGTGCCAAGCACTTTTTTGTGCCTGCATCATCACGCAGAATGTATGAAAATGTTGCATCCCTCAAAGGCTCAGGTAACACTTGTCGCAACGCTTCACGGGCTCTTGCATTGTCGCTCAAACGCAGGTAACACCGCACCACATGCTTGAGGAGCCTAGAAGATGCATTTACGGCGTCAACTAACTGCGACACCATGTGGGCTAGAACGCCAGACACCGCGGAAAACCGCTCATAGGTTTGGCACACATAGTTGAGACCCATATCGTCCATGAGAATCTTCTGCACTACAAAAATAGCAACCGTTTTGGATAATTCAGTGCCCGATTCCATGATGCGCAGGCACAAAGGGATGATCTCGGTGGATAAGAGGAAATTGATAACCTCCGGAGAATCGTTCTTAACAAGTGCTCCTACAACACCTAGAGAAGTGAGGCGAAGATACTCAAACGGTTTGCTCTTTTCGGTGGTGTTGAGGAACGGGTATATAAATAATGGAATGTGGGCATTGAGAAACAGATTGCGAGTCTGATCATGTGAAGCCACGCATTGGAGTAACGCAAGCGCATTACACGCTCGGTTGGATGCTGGTGCTGATAATTGTGCAGGGGACAACAGTGGATATACAGAAATGATCTCTTGAATAAGACACGTCATGACCCCAAACGAATGCCATAGAATCAATGCTAATTCGTCGTATTGTTCTCGTTTCTTGCCCAATTCTAATAATGCCTGTTCTTTGTTTGGGCCATGTACTAGTTCATGGATCCATGCAAATACTTTATCGTCATCAGATGTTCGTCTTTCCTCTTGGTGTGCCAGCTGACTACTTAATTGTCCCCCTAGGTTGAGGTTTTGTTGAGTCTGGCCTTGGTTTTGGCTTTGATTTTGGTTTTGTGCTTGAGCCTGGGCTTGAGCCTGGTTTTGATTTTGGGTCTGGATTTGACTTGGCACCATTCCAGGAGGCTGGCCTTGGGTTTGTTGCTGAGCCTGTGATTGTAGTTGCTCATTCATCTGGCCAATCTGGTTCTGGGTCATGACTCCCTGGCCTTGAGCCAGTGCCGATTGGCCCTGGAGCCCGCCATAGGCCATTTGGTGGTACATTAGGAAGCAGGAAGCAGATTTTGCGGCGGAGCCTCACTTATGTGTTTACCCCGATCATCAGCAGTGGGTTATATATTATCACTATGTAGGGGTCAGTTGTGTATGGCTACATGGTATTGTCATCAGCAAAGGATTAACGTTTCATAATAAACGCGAAAAATCTATTGATACTATTTAATGCATCTTGTATTTTGCGACTTATAAATGTAGTGAGACTCTGTGCATTGTTTCAAAATTAGATTTGTTTTATTTTCCCTCTTGTTTGACTGATGTAGTGCTACACTTAACAGGGGTCTAGACTTGTTACACAATTGCAGGGCTGCAACTAGGGGCGTTACGCGAGAAATAAAAAAACAAAAAAATATTTTAAAAAGCAAAAAAACAAAAAAATATTTTAACATCAGAAGGAAAGAGTAAAGGAAATAAAACAAAAGAGCTAGAAATAATGAAATGAACAAAGTAACTGGACTAAAGACAAGATCTTTGATTATGCCTGTCAGTCAGCGCGTCTTGAAGTTACTCAACGAAGAAGAAGTTCTAGCGAAGGTCTGGGCCCCCCCTTCGCATCGACATCGATGTATATTGGGGCAGACAACCGCGAGCGTGAATGTTCTATTCTTGGTAAACAGCACTAGCCCAAGAGAGTGTTTTTCGCATTCCCGGCAATGCACTAGGGCTCGCCGGTTTAGACATGCATTAACCAGCCTTTCTGAAACAGATCCAAGCCATCATGCAACGGACCTGCGTAAAGGACCATCCATCGCCTTCGACTAAACCAAAATAAATAAATATGCGTAGTTTATTAGCAAACAGGGATCGTGACAAATAGCAAGATCTTGACAGCTATTCCGATGACATAATATTGTGTTTTGGTTGACGCGATCGACTTTTAAACTTAATCTGTATACCAACCTACCATGGTGTTTCAGATGTTTAATAAGGGAGTGTGAGTGGGCGCGGCTACGGAACATTTTGCACGGTTGCTTGGCTTATCGGAAAAGCCGCGCCATTCTCGCCGTACACCGTGGATCACCATCGCTCGATGCAGTAACCCATCGGAAGAAGAAACCAAATGCGGTGCATGACATCCGGCCCCCTGGACATGATAACGGCGTCAGGTGATGGCGTTAAGGCGTGCTATTATCAGTGTTATTTGGATTTGGCCCTTGTGTATACTGGCTATCGTCAACCCCCTGGTCTTTACGGGGCCCCTGCCGCCTCTGACAGGTGAGTTGGTCACTTCTCTCGTCATTGAACCGCACTATTTATACCTTGTTTATACAGGGGTCGCGTGCATCGAAATTGCTTTTGGCTGCAGAAAAAAAATTATAGTCTGTACAGGTGAGGTGGGATACAATCCGATGTGACTGCTAGGTAAACTTAGCGCCTAGACTAATAGGAGTATGTGCACCGGGGGTACAGTGGCTGCACTACAACTCACTGACGGTGTTGTGATGATCTGCTGATCAGGTGCGCCTCCTTTTTTCGATCTAGCGACTATAAATAGGGGGCCCTGTCCACTGACTGAAGCTAACTCAAAAAAGTATGTACTAAAAATGGATGGCGGTTAAGGATACACCAAGCTAGGGGCCATGACAGGAATAAATGAAACGTTTAATTTGAGAATGTCAAATATTGCTAGTTGCTGCGAATCGAGAAACAAATAAGTGCCTGTTAATACCCGTATATATGATTTCTAATCTGATCGAATACGGTTAGATTGGCAGTGCTTCTTGAGTGAGGGGTTCCGCGGGTCTTTGTGTGTTGTGGGGGGCCTTATTTGCTGTGAGTGTGCAATGTACTCATTATTGCAGAATATGCACTCAACAAGCACAAGCCCGCAGTGGCAAGCCCTACAATGAAAATATCTGAGACGGGTATAGAGGCAGTTTGCAGTGATTTTACAAGCTGGCAGCTTTTGGTTTCATTGTTATCCCTGTTCCAGCCACCCCTCTAGCCTTTGGTTTTCTGTAGTCATCCAAGTGCTATCGCGCATTCGTCTTGTTTCATGAAGCTAACGCAGTGTCCACTACAGAGACCCCCGCCGCTGTCGAGTCTAAGGTTACCGACGAAGTCAACAAGGTCGAGGCTGAAGTCCCCACCACTGATGCTCCCAAGGTTGAGGCTGCTGAGGCCTCTGCCACCACTGCTGTCAAGGATGACGCTGCCACAGCCGAATCCTCTGCCACTCCCGTTGCTGAGAGTGCTGCTGCCAAGGTCAGCAAGGCTGTTGACGCTGTAGATGCTGCTGTCCCCGACTCTGTCAAGAAGCAGGGATGGTACAAGAAGGTCATCAATGGCCTTAAGAAGCTTGTCAAGTCTGTCAACAAATAATCGCCTAATTCTGCTACTCTAATAATCTAATCTAATTTTAATATAATAATGAATAATGGAATAACCTTGTAGAGGACAGTAATTCAGGAGAAAATTAGTTACAATTATCATTTTAGATATTGTATTTGCAATGATTGACAAATAACTATAATAGTTGATCATAGCAATTGGTTTGTTCAGTGAAGGGACGTGTTAACAATTACTACAATAAAAAGATAACAATCGGTTTGTTCAGTGAATGGACGTGATATTTTTACTACAACAATCACAATAACAATTATCGCTTAATTAGCCATACAAGTCATCGAATCGCCATCTGCATTTCTGATTCGATCTGTTACAGCTGTTACATATTTGCTACACCTTCACTTAACAATGTCACATGTGTTGAAGCTGATAGCAAGCTTTTCGATTGATAGTAGCAGCAATTCATTCGAATTACAAGATCGAACTACTCAAATTATAATTGCATTATTTTCATCTATTATCACTATCCAGATCTGTCAAGATAAACCATTTGACCCATTCCATATTCCATCCTTGTTCCACACAATGCTCGTATTGGTGGCCCATAGATGCCACCAACCGGGACAATACGATGGGATGTGGCTTCACCCCGATAAAGAAATATTGGAGAAAAGTCCAATCTTAAATATTAGCTCTAACTCAGCCATTTCTCAGTGGAATATGCTGTATTTTGGTGAATCAAAATTTAAAACTGTTTAAAAAGTGTATGCCAAATATCAGGTAATTTTGTCAACTCTATGACATAGAAGACCCCCCCAAGTCAACTCGATATAGAGATAATACAAAAACTGCCGTGGATATTTTATTTATATCCACAGGAACGCCCCAGCCGCCGCGGCAAGGTTGCCCGGGGCTGTGGGTTATGTTTAAAGGTTTGGCTCGGCTGCCTCATCTCTCCTTCCTATACATTTCTTCGTTGTTTGTAGTCTTGTTATTGCATTCTGTTGGAGTTACCAACCCCAGTGGCATATAGTTGAAATCAGTCGGTCCCCACTTATTCCGCATCTATCGAAGTTTTTTAGCTCTACATAGGTACAAAAATCCTTTATACAAGCGCGGGTTGTATTTATCTGTTGGCAGTTTGTGTTTTGTGTGTACAATCTTGTGATACGTCATTTGTATCATACAATAGGGTACCAATAGCTCCAACTGGTAGTTTGTAGACCTTGATTCACCATGGCTCTTGATCTGAGGGTAGGCAAAAAGTACCGGATTGGCCGAAAGATCGGATCCGGGTCTTTTGGTGATATCTACTTGGGAACAAACATTTTGTCTGGTGAAGAGGTAGCTATAAAACTTGAATCAGTTCGGGCCCGTCATCCTCAGCTCGACTACGAGGCCCGTGTGTACAAGTCGTTGGCAGGTGGTATTGGAATCCCGTTTGTACGATGGTACGGAACTGAGTCTCAGTATCATGCTCTTGTTATGGACTTGTTGGGGCCATCGCTTGAAGATTTGTTCAATTTTTGCAACCGAAAGTTTTCCTACAAGACTGTGTTATTGCTAGCCGACCAGTTGTTATGTCGTCTAGAGTTTATTCATGCAAAGTCGTTTATTCATCGGGACATTAAACCAGACAATTTCCTTATGGGTATTGGTCGCCGTGGCAATCAAGTCAACGTGATTGATTTTGGTCTCGCGAAAAAGTTCAGAGACCCTCGCACCCATATGCATATACCTTATCGAGAGAACAAGAATTTGACTGGTACTGCTCGATATGCCAGTATCAACACCCATTTGGGCGTTGAGCAATCACGCCGGGACGATTTGGAGTCGCTGGCGTATGTTCTCATTTACTTTTGCCGAGGATCTCTACCCTGGCAGGGTCTAAAGGCTTTGACCAAGAAGGAGAAATACGACCGAATTATGGAAAAGAAGATGACCACTTCTACCGAGGCCCTAACAAGAGGGTTGCCATGTGAATTTACTATATTTCTCAACTATGCCAGATCATTGACTTTTGACGACAAGCCCGATTATCTGTATCTACGACGACTCTTGCGGGATCTTTTTAATCGACAAGGTTATGCGTACGATTACGTTTTTGATTGGACTGTTTACAAGCATCATCAACAGCAGGTCAAGCAGGCTGAGCAATTGCAAATTCAGCAACAGCAGCAACAGGTGCCTGCACAACAGCAATCACAGCAACAACAATCAACATCACCATCACAAATACAAGCACAAGCACAAGCACAGGCCCAAGCTGGTCAAGCTCATCCCATTGAGCAACAAGCATCTCAGCATTACGGTAAAGAAGACGACGAAGAGAATGACAAGGTAAATGGCAAGGAACAGGAATATAACAAGTATTACAAGGGTTCTGTCAAGTATAATGTCCGTGACTATACTGCCCCTAAGGACGATATGGATCCGGTAGCTGTCAATGAAGCGTGGCTCTAATGGCCTGCGGTGTATCCACTCACCCCCACATATGACTCAGAGTCTCTTTTGAGTTATCATTATAGCTGTCCACCCATACGACTAGTCATTCGTGTAGTTTGGTTCAAGTGATCTCAATCGGCCTGGTCCTTCGATTTGGTTTGGTTCCGTCTGATTGCGGTCTCCGTATTATCCGAATCGATCTGCCCAACTGTTGATCCTGTCGGATCCTGTCCGCGGGTCGATAATTTTGATTTTGCCAACTACCATGTCACCACTCGTATTCTGGTGACCAGACGTTACTTTTTTTCAGCGCCGGCTCTATTATTTTTTCGTTTGTCATCGGTTCATCGCTGTTCTTCAGTAGAGCATTAATTTATGCCTTAGTTTCATATACTTTTACATACATTACTAATTGCAACCCCCATTTGCAGCACTGTGGTTTCCCCACCCCCGTAACCGTTTGTTAGCCTCATGAGCCTTAGATTCTTACGGAATATGTCTGGTCCCGTGTCCAGAGTGTATGGCCCGGAAACATACAATTTCTATACCGGAAACCCATTGAATCGTCTTAGTTTTGTCCGTGATGATTACAAGTTTCTCAATGAAGCTTTGAAACACCCAGGAACCCGATTCGTGGCCCTTGATAGCCTCGATATCCTCATGAAACCACTGATTGAAACTCCGGCTACCCATCAGTCAGCAACCCACCAGCTGCAATTTTTGAGCTATTCAGATGTCCGTGACGTAGTAGGAGATCCATTTGCCAAGAGCGAGAAGGATATGATTTCTAGCTGGAATTCGTCAACTGATGCTATTGGTGTTGGCCGGACTTTGGTGGTGTTTCTAGGTCTTGATGAGACTAAAGATGGACCCAATTCATCGCCGGACAATTTCGTCAATTGCCGAGACCAGTTCTCTGGCCAGGCTTATTTTGCAGTTGATTTGACCCCAGACTCTGCCAGTGATTCCGGCTTGAAATCTCGGTTGGAAGCGCTGAATGAAAAGATTACAAAGTCCGGTGATGAGTTCAAGAACCCGCGGTTTGGCGCTAGGCTCGACAAGGCTGGATATGCTCTGTATGGACAGTCTCGAATGTATATTGATTGGAATAATCGAAGCAAGTTCTGTGGAGGGTGTGGAAGTCGAAATATGAGTGTCAATGGAGGCTGTAAATTGTTATGTCCCCCCACTGATAACGAAGTTGAGAAGTCCCATTGCGAGACTCGGGGAGTAGTGACTAACCTGTCGTTCCCACGAACTGATTCTTCAATCATTGTCGCAGTTGTTAACTACAAGAACGATAGAGTTCTTATGGGTAGTGGTAGACGATTCCCCAAGGGATTCTATTCATGTCTTGCAGGATTTTTGGAACCAGCGGAGGGTATTGAGGAGTGTGTGAGACGAGAAGTATGGGAGGAGTCTGGAGTCACAGTAGGTAGAGTACAAGTACATTCCACTCAACCGTGGCCATATCCTGCCAATATCATGATTGGGTGCATAGCAGAAGTGGCTGATGATAGTGAAGCAAGTCATAAGATTCACCTTGGACATGATCCTGAGTTGGTGGATGCTAGGTGGTTTACATTTGATGAAATCCGCCAGGCTCTTGATGCTGCCAAGAATAAGACTGGTGGAATAGAAGGAGTTCGAGTCCCTCCTCCTGAGGCCATTGCTCATATTTTGCTTGATGCCGCTATCAATATTCCTTCGAAGATGTAGAGATTGTAGAAATGTTGTATTAATCATTAGTAGGTGAAGTTGTTTGTTTGTAGAGTAGACCAGAGACGACTTTTTTTTTTTTTGGTCACAGGGATGCTCATTCGTAATGTCACTTTGATACAATTTCAAGCTGTTATCCACAGTCCATCTAATGAGAGCAATAGTTAGGACCTTAACAGTTGCAGAGGCTATTGGAGGGCTATACGTGCTCTCATGAACTCATTCTGATGTCGAACAAGATCAAAGCGAAATAATCTTTTAATTCCTTCAATACGTTTCTTCTTGAAATTTCTATCTACGCTACTCATTAGATTCCTTTCCGTGTATTCTTGCTATACCTATATACATTAACTTCACCACTAACCATCCGCTACAGACCCATCAGAGCCACCACTAGATACCTTTAATTAACATCGCCCTTCGATATCCTTGAACAATTTGACAACTGATGGACTGCATCAACTTAACGGAACGACTTTCGTGGAAAGAAAAACGACAAAACATCGTAATACATCACCATAAAGTATACCATGACATACTTGAGATTGTTGGAGACCCGTTCAGACAATGTATGGAACGAAAACGGAGAACTGATGGCGTAGACCTTGTCGATTTCATCTTCACTGAGTTCTGAAATCAAAGCGTGGTACTTGTCAGGATGATCAGTAATCAATCCATCCAGGTTGGCACAGATAGCCCATTTCATTGCTGCAGTACTGTTGATAGTCCACGAATACACAGACTTACTCTTAGCACGAGCTTCAGCAATAAGAGCTTCTCCTCCACCGACCATTAAAGTTATATCAAGCATAGAGATACCAACAACCTGGGATTGATTTAGGAATCTTCTTGCTAATGATCTAGATGCTCCAATGTGAACTACTGGCAAGGCTGGACATACTTTATGAGCTTCTACCAACACATCCCATCGCCAAATACCCAAAACCATTCGGTTAGCCCAAAATCCTGCCAAATCTTCATTTATCTTCTTGAGGTCATCGACGATTTTCGCCACAATAGATGGGTCATTTGTCCGCTTGATATCAAGCATGAGCAGAATGTCTGCGAACTGAGGGTCGTGGGCAAAAAGCTCGGCAGTCTCTAAGAACGTAGGCATCTTCTGCTTTTCCACCAAGTCTTCACCACCAGCCACTGGCAACGCCTCTAATTTATCTAGGACCCCATGGTACGCAGTATCAGGGATCTCGAGATCGACTCCAAAACATCGCTTGGCATTTGGATCATGTGAGATCACCACAACTCCATCGCCAGCCACTTGGACATCTAAAAGTCAGCAAGTTCTACAACACAAAATAGAACATCAGCTAATGACAAAACCAATGTACGGATCTGTATCTTGCCAAACCCCAACTGGCTTTGCACCTCTAGTTCATTATGAATCAATACTTACCTGTCTCTATGATGTCAATACCAGCTTGGATGGCCTTTCGGAACCCTCCAATAGTGTTTTCAGGATATCTACCTTTAAACCTGGAAATTAGTGGCCGATCACCTATGAGTCTCACCCTCTATGGCCGGCATTCAACGGCTTGAAGTCATCCACAGCCCTGAACGGGCTTTTTCGAAGTTTTATCATGGACTAGTCGTGACTGATTACAACAGGAGTTGTCTAGAATTATATAGCCGGGCCGGTTTCTGTTTTGGTACATTTGAATGCAATGAGCACGTGCATAATTGGTGGGGGCTGCGTGCGGAGTATCGGAGCTTCGGACTTAAGCATCCTAGCGCAAGCAGACCAGAGGTAGCTGGCGGTGGCCAAACCAACGGTGCTCACCATACGCAAACCGCGATAATTTAATACCCAACAACCCATATGTATTAACGCTATCCTATATTAGACATTTTGCATTTCCCACGCCTGACCCGCGATTTTTTCAAAAATTTTCATTTTTTCTGCATCATTATATCATCATGTCGTCACACCTGTCAAAGATGCGGCTCTATACATCTAGAGCATGCAACTGATTCTTCAGTTTTCTGTCGATCGATTAACTATCAATTGCAATGAACTAATCAAAGAAGTGCTACTCTTGTGAATTCGTTGTTGAAGGATAGTTAATGTTGTTAATATACAGCAACGTCAAATTTTGTCAGAAGCGAGAACATGTTTGGTTGGTGAATATCATAGTAGTACTACAATTGTACTTTGGCTGTTGATAGATCATGTTTCACAGTTATAATCATGAATTTACCCATTTATTATTCACTTGAAAATTTTATTTCGGCAATTTAGATCTGGTTCTATTTATTGTGTTTTTCGACTCACTTATATGGACTGTCATTATGTTCCTCGGCAGTCAAAATATTGTTACCGTCTAATACGATCACGAACATGTCGCTACAAATCTGTCAGCCTGCTGAGTCTTGATGTATATGCTTGATCACTGAACGCATAATTCTAATCAACTCCGGTACTGACAACAACAGCTGGGTGATTATAGCGAATCTCTGCGCTCATGCTCTCACTAGCCTTGGTGTTGATGATTTCTCGGAAAATATTGCTGCTATTCTTCCCGAGTAAGTATCCAGTACATTCTTCTGCTCTTTCAAAACTTCCTTGTTGTATATTTGTAACCACCAATAGATCATTATTAGTAGACACAACATTACGCCAGCCCTGAATCCTTTTAACAAACTCTGGCCTGTTTCTAAACTGATACACATTTTCAGTGGGTCCGACAAGCCATTCAATATATTTATAAAGTGTATTAAATGGTAGTGCCAAAGCAGGATCGAGCGGATAGCGCAGAATCCGATGTTGACTTTGAAGGATCATAAGAGTGCTTTAATGCTTCTTTAAAGTTGCGTAAGCTGTGCATAGCCACTCAAGAAAATAACACGCACTCGACGTAAGTAATATTGATTAAGTGAGTTGAAAACATTATATAATTTGAGATCGAGTCTTGAACGGTAAGCTCTATCCTTCGTCTGGCATATCCCCTTGGTGTCCAGCACGTCCTGTCAGCGTATGGAATGCAGACAGAACGTCATTATACTCTGTGGCAGTGAAAAATTGCATTCCTCTAATTCGATCACGAACCTCTAGTTGTTGGGCCGTTAGTCTTCCGAGTCTTGTTTGAGATGCCTGATCACTGAAGATATCATCCCAGTCAGGTCCAATATTAACCACAAGATCTGGATGATTATAGCGAATCTCTTCGCTAGTGTTCTGAGTGATTCTGGTGAGGATGGCTCTGTTAATAAGAACAGAACCATCAATACCACCCTCTATACCCTGAAGTAATTGAATATGTCCACCTACAAAATCAAGATATGCCATTCGAATCGGAAGTTCGCCTCCTATGATGCACACAATATAGTCTTCAGAATTTGAATCGCGATTGTAATGAACTCTAATACTATTGACAACTCGAAATCCTTGGCTGGGAACGTATTGTATCAACTCATATTGTATGTAACCGAAACTTTGTATGATATGAGTTAGTAATACCAGTCTCATAAATCCACCAGGACTTGTAAGCCAAGATATAGCCAAGCGTCTGAGATCTTGTCTAGTCTGACTATTACCGGTTACACCTATGACTGTGGGCACACTAGGAGGATGACCTGGAAAATCCCACAATGAGAAGGAGAAGTCAGGCTGACGTGTAGAGCCATCCCCCAGCCTGATGGATGATCTTCCCGTTGGAATAACAAGATTGGCATCATGAAGAGGTCCTATCTGTATACAAATGTGGAATAAAATGTTGGCAGCAGCGAACTCATGTTGTGCACTCGTTTTTATGAGAACGATAATCTTTAATTGAGGTACAATATTGCTCCTACTCTTCCCGAGTAAGTCACTAGTACATTCTTCTGCTCTTTCAAAGGTTCCTTCTCCGATATTTGTAATCACCAAAATATCATCATCAGCGGATACAACACTACGCCAGGTCTGAACCCTTTTGACAAACTCTGGCCGGTTGGTATACCGATACACATTTTCAGGAGGTACAGCAAGCCATTCAATGTAATCAGAAGGATTATTAAATGGTAGTTCCAAACCAGGAGCAAGCGGATAACGCAAAATACGATGTTGACTTCGAAGGACCATAAGAGTGTCAGTAATGCTAGCTTAAAGTTGCATAAGCTCTGCATATGCAATGCAACGCCACTCGAGAAAAACATCACAGATTCAACCACGTAAGTAATATTGATTAAGTTATTTGAATACATTATATAATTCGAACTCGAGTCTTGAACAGTAAGCCCTATCCTTCGTCTGGTGCATTTCCTTGGTGTCGAGCATTTCCTGGCCGCGTATGGAATGCAGTTAGAACGTCATTATACTCTGCGGCAGTGAAAAATAGACCTTCTATAATTCGTCTACGAACCTCCCGTTGCTGGGGTGTTAGTCTCCTGAGTCGTGCTTGAGCTGCCTGAGCACTGAACATGTCATTCCACTCAGTTACAGTACTAACGACAAGGTTTGGATGACGAAAACTAACCTCCCTGCGAATTCTCATAGAGACCCGTGTCAGGATCTGTCTGCTGATAAGAACCGAACCATCGATACCACGCTCTACACCCTGGAGTACTTGAATATTTCCACCAACAAAATCAAGATATGCCATTCGAATCGGAAGGTCGCCTCCTATGATGTACTGAATAAAATTTTCAGCATTTTGATCCCGGTTGTAATGAACTCTGATACTATTAGCAATTCGAAATCCTTGATTGGGAACGTATTGCACCAACTCGTATTGTACGTAACCGAAGAGTTGTATGATATGAGCCATTAATACCAGTCTCACAAATCCACCAGGACTTGTAAGCCAAGAAATAGCCAATCGTCTGAGATTGTGTCTAGTCTGACTATTACTGATTTCACCTATGACTGTGGGCACAGTAGGAGGATGACCAGGAAGATCGCACAATGCGAAGGCAAAGTCAGGTTGATGTGTGGAACCATCACCAAGTGGAAAGGATGGCGTTCCCGCTGGAGTTACAACATCGGCTTCCTCAAGAGG
Organism: Sugiyamaella chiloensis; assembly: GCA_030578775.1. Taxonomy (NCBI): domain Eukaryota; kingdom Fungi; phylum Ascomycota; class Dipodascomycetes; order Dipodascales; family Trichomonascaceae; genus Sugiyamaella; species Sugiyamaella chiloensis. Next base: position 810,634 of record JAKTZE010000004.1, read on the forward strand.
TGCTATCTGACGAGTAAGAGTGGAAAAAAGCTTGCCAGCAGCTATCTCATGTTGTGGACTCTTCTTTCCGAGAACAACTATGTTTAATTTAGGTACAATAGTGCTCTTGAGTCTCCCAAGTAAATCTTCAGTCTGCTCTTCTGCCTTTTCAAAATCTC